>JALLPD010002050.1:0-13068 GCA_036940065.1 Cyclotella cf. meneghiniana | reverse complement strand
AGTTATACCCAAACTACACAGAAACAATCACTGCCATTCTTAAGAATTTAAAGTTTGATTTCACTGACTTGTTCTGTGACAGAGAGGGCATCTGTTAGCTTGCAATGGAGTAAGATTGTTGTCTCAATTTGTTATTTTGTTCAGCTCTTTGAACATTTTTCTTCTTGTAGCTTTGATGTTCTGATTCAGCTATAGGGAAGACAATCATTGTTATTACCCAGAGATGAATTTTTGAATCTGACTGAGTTGTTTTGTGACAAAGAATGCAACTGTATTCTTCTGAAGGAGTAACATGGATATTGGTTTTGTGGTCTTCCTGGGGAATTTTTTTGTCATCTTCTGAAAGAGCAAGATTGTTATAGGTTTTGTAGTTGTCTCTGACTATATTGCACTGTCCCCTAAATAAAAAATGATAGCATAATTTTCATAGCAAACACTACTTATTAGTATCTTTCTGTGTTGATGGCCTTTCCCTTTTCTTATCTTTTCAAGATATAATCTCAATTGATTTATTCTATTTCCCAATCAAATTCCACAGTAACCACAGTCATAACTTCTTGATGTGGATGCTATAAATGAACTTTTCATTTGGACAATACAATGCAACATAAGTCAGGTGTGAATGGTGATAGTCACCAGCTAGATTCTGAGGAGATAAATGAAGGCAATCCGTTCAGAGTCTTCAAACTTGTCACAAATTTACTCAACTTGGGGTGTCAAGATCCACATTCTCATGATGGTGCAGCAAAATTCTCATCATACATTACAGGTGAACAATTCCAGCATATACGAAGGACTAATTCTGTGAAGAAGAGTTCCTTAAATCCAAAGCTGCCAATGCTGCTAACCACAAAGATTTCTCCAATTCCCTGGAATACAACTGTTGTGGCAAGGACACTGGGATTGGTTAAAGTGCCAAACTTAAAGACTACATTGCCAACATCACCCAAAGTAGCTCATGTTTTAACAATGACGACATCACCAAAATAACCAAAAGTTGCTCAATATTCTTTCCCATGTGATTCTCCTTATCCACTTGAGGATTATAGGTCCTCAATTCTCCAACCTTCACAAATGAAGGAAACACCTCCTCCTACATATGAGGATCCATTTACTCCAATCATACAGACACTCATAATATCAAAGACTTTGCAGGGATTTGTCCAGCGTTCTCACTCATTCTTTAACTCAAAGACACCGCCTTCATCATTTGAAATGTCATGACAATTAGATGACCATTTCTTGGTCCATTGATTCAAAAACTCTTGCTGGACAGGCCCTGATTGAGCTCAAGACTTTCCCTAGTAAGCCGAGCACTATTACTGCACAAAACCTAATGCATTCACTTTTTTATGAGAATTATGTATCACCTTTAGAGAGAGATCCTCTGATGAATGATTGGAATTAGGTACAATAGCATGTGTGAAAAAGCAGGGTGGAGGGAAAAACATATCAAAAACAAAGAAGAACTTCAGACTAGTAAAGAATGCACAAGGAAATTTACACCGCCAATTGGTTAGTTTACACAGTCAATGAGCTATTTACACTGCAATCTATAGGCTGTGGTGTGTTTTCGGTGTTGATCGCGGTGTAAATATGTGGTACATGGTTTGGTCTGGAAAAGATAGATCAAAACTAAACAATCCAAACAAGTGGAGTGTGGCACATGTGTACCATGCCTTGAAAGTTCAGGCAAACAATGCTACGTGGAAATATGAAAAGTCTGAGGTTGTGGTGCCTTCATTGGGTGAGCACAAATTCATCGTTCGACTCAACTTGGAGAGTGATCTATTTCTAGATGACAACTCATCTGCAATGGTCACACAGGCAGTTCGAGTGAGCTATATGTATGCTCAATACACTCCTAACCAATGTCCTGAAAATGCAGACTATTCAGATGTGGATGATTTAGTTTTTGATGGGTCTTGATTCAGCCCATAACAGCACCAATGAGAGACATATTCCTAACATCAAGCAGTGGACATCAGTATGGTTATTTTTGGAGTGCATCAATTGCACATTGTATATTTTCATTGTTAAATGTGTTATGTCAATGAGATGGGCGGTGCATCTCTTTGCAGCAGAAACTGGTGAAATAATTCTAAAATAATTGTTTTTAGAATTGGTCTGCGTTAGACCCTAGAAGAGATTTTCTTTAGTACAGCTGAATGTGGTGTGCCATTTTGAGAGTAGAATTCAATTTTAAACATATTTTTTTGATGACAGAGCCATAACATACGGTTCTACTTATTTGATTGTCCTAGAACTGGAAAAATAATCATGATTGAGCACTCTTCTGTTGTATCCAATGGATTTTGATTGCCATGTCTTTGGCAAGAATGCCAATATCATGCTTTCCAAAAATAATTGTCTTAAAAGGCACTAGCAGGTTGTTGATTTGTTCTGTGTCCACAGCTACACCTCTCATAAGTAATGTCTGGAATAGGACAACACAGAAGAAAAGGCGCTTTATTTGTTAAATGACTGATGCAAAAATCTTCGCACTTTGATAGGTATTCTGCCATGACTTTGAGTACATGCATCACATAACTTGCCGTAATCAACTCTCTGTCACTTCATGCATCAAAATCTTGCTTATCTGTGCCTCAATTTGTTGTCCCTGCCTACCAATAATGATGGTTGTGAGTAGTTTTTTGTGCAACTTTGGCTTGGAATATGCTATCCAAGTCCCTCAAAGTCGAAGTAATGGCAGTGGTCTACACAGCAACCAATATCACTGGAAGTGACTTTCCATTTGGATGGAATGTTGGCAAGTTTTACTACATGCCTGATGCTCATAATGTTATGGCAATCCAAGGGAGTAAAATTACTTCTACCAAAAGCTGGCCTCCAAACCATGACAGCTCACTTCACACTTGACATTGGAAGTTCTAAACAGGTAAGGGATTGATTTCATATCAGGTTCCCTCCTCCACAAACAATAAAACATTAATAGCATCAATTTGCCACTTTTCTCAACCATGCAGCTCACTTACAGTTTTGCAGAGTATACTATGGATCCATGTGAACAACACCAATATTGGCATGATATTGATGACTTGTGTTTACTGTGGATTACAGAGCGTTTCCGCATCCATCATCTCAGTCTAGCACTTCAGTTCGGCCTCCTTTTTCTCAATCCAATGCTCCCTCGTCATCAACAAACCCAACCTTAAATTTAACAACCAATTCAGAGAGTTTCCTTGTTGCTGCTTACAATAGATCCTTACAAGCACCACAATGCTCAAATATTGGCTCCAGTTGTTTGTCTGGCAGGCTTCTAGATGGTTCCGGGTCAATGGCAGAAGGCAGTCATCACAAAAGTAACGCCCCAAACACCATTTACAACTGTAGAGGAGATCAAGAAATCAATGCATTGTCTGAAGTCAAACCAATCTACTGTCAAGACAAAAACATTGATAAAATTTTCATACAATCAGTCGACGATGGACTTCTGAGAGAAGGAAAAGAAGCTGAGTGAAGTCACGGTTTGGTTGGCACAAGATACATCAAAAGAAAGGATCCAAACAAGTGGAGTGTGGTCCATGTATACTATATCCCAAAGATTGGGGCAAACAATGTTACGTGGACATATATATGGTCTGAGATTGTGGTGTCATCACAAGGGGAGCATAAATTCACTGTACAACTCAACTTGGAGAGTGACCTGTCTCATAACAGCTCGTCTAGGACAGTTACATGGGAAATTTGAGTGAGGTATTCATATGCCCTATAAAAACCTGACCAATGTCCAGAAAATGTAGGCTGCACAGATGTGGATGATTTTGTATTTGATGTTGTATTGATCCAGTCTTCAGTTGTGCCAACAAAAGACATAAGGCTACCATCTAGCAGTGGGCATCAGCAAACATTTTGGGGCACCTCTGTTGTGTTTTTCATTCTTTCATGGCTCACAGCAGAAAAAGGAACAAGATGATTCATTAATCTCACTTGACAAGAAATGATGCCCTCTTCGTGCTTGATTCGTGACAACACTAAAAGAAAAAATGAAAGCCCACAGTGATTAGATGTTGATAATTGATCCGCATCAACATAAAGATGAAAGAAAAATAACCATAAAAATAAAACAAAGATGCCTTCACATCATCTGCTATTCTCACCCTCATTTGGATCAACAGTGATGAAAAAATGCATAGAATCAGCATAGTTTGACTGCTTCTTTTAGGTGTTTGCATCGGGCTCTTGGTTTTGTACATTTTGATTGCACATAATTACACATTTTATACGTGCAAAAATTACCGTAAAAGGAGGGTCTTAAGCACCCACAAATGATAAAAGATACATGTCAATTTAACTTATACCGTGATCAAAGCTAGTTTAGTTCTCATGGTAAAAAAATATTGGTATTCATTTGATTTACCCTATTAGCCTGATTGTAAGGTACGGATGCATTTTCCCACCAAGAGTCATATTTTTGACAAGGCATTTGGTGCAGAATGGTCCATTTCCCCACTCAATGCCCACATTTACATCATGCCAATTGAAAAGGGACCCCTTCGCCTTTATCTCTGCAATCTCAGCAATGACAGAAATTGCACAGTGCCTTGCCCCAATTGTCTTGGTGAGTACCTTTCAATAGAACATGGGAAGGAAAAAATACCAAAGAAAGAGTTTACAAGGTCCTTTCAGGTGGCATTGCTTCATGTCCTNATTGCTTCATGTCCTAAGATGTTTCCTACAAGACTTGCATTGCAATGTAATGACATCATGGTCCGATTGCATTATGATTGCATTTCAACTGAACCAATGATAGTGAGCAACAAAAAAGAAATCGCTTTGCTTTTTACGGTTGTAATTACTCACCGCTTCTATCACTGAAGGCAATCAACCATTGCACTGGAAGTCTTTTCCCCTAAAAGACAAGAGGGACTTTGTTCATGCCGTCGATACCATCGTGGCCACTGGTATTTCTTGTTGTCGAGCATGTTATCATCTTGAATTGTCATCCATGTACTACACGTGCTTCAGAAAGGTGATCAAAAGGGTCAACATTCTTGATAATGGTGCAACATGTGTTCCATATAAAACAAACAAAATGCACCAAAGATCCACCCGGGTCCTCCCAGTCTACTGTCTGCGATCAAGGAGGATTTGTCTCATTATGTCTTTGAGACAAGGCAGTGTGGCATTCAACTCAATACATGCATGATTTGCCAAGAGGCATGTTGCTTGCTCCCAAACTTCAAGTGCAAGCCCATTGTCACGAAGAATCTGGCCGTCTTACGCTTCACCAAGACTATCAGGTTATCCAACCATGCAGCTACTCACACTTCACAAAAGCACTTCTAAGAGACCAAACAAGAGTCCAAGCACTTCATCGAATTCATGAAGGCAAAGCTTGTGGGGAAAGATCCATGTGATATCATCAACATTGACCAAACTCCCAGTCTGTACACTTTTTACCCCAACAAGAAGCTTGAGAGCAAGGGAGCAAGGACAATTCATGTTCACACTTCAGCAACAGACACAAAGCAAGTTACACTCACTGTCACCATTGAAGCAAGTGGGCACATGTTGCCACCCTTGCTCATTTTCAAGGCCACAGCAAATGGAAGAATCACAAAGAATGAACTGTCAACGTACCTGGACAGTGGGTATTATTTATGCCAACCAAAGGCGTGGCTGGATGAGCATGCTATGACCAAGTGGATCGATCTTGTGCTCGTTCTATGGAAAAACACAAAGCCGCCAGGTGTTGTCCCAATGCTCATTCTTGATGCCTGTTGCATCCACATGATGGGAAATATTGTCAACCAAATCCAATCTCTTGGGATTGAGGTAATCCGCATCCCGACAGGAAGTACTTACTTGTGTCAGCCAATAGATGTGGGCATCAACAAGACAATCAAGAGCGTGATGAGAGACAAGTGAAAAGATTGGATGATTGACGTCCAGAAAGTTGGTGGCTGAATAGGTGTTGGAAACCTAATTATGTATTAAAAGCAATCATTTTGAATTGATGAACGCTACGTAAATTATCAATTATTTTCAATTCTTATTATGGTTGCAAGGGACAAGACAATCACATATGCGTAACCATGGTTGTGGTGGAACAGACGGCGCATTGTGCTGTTTGGGTGGTCCGCCGTAAAGACTACAACAATTCTAACAATGGTGCCATCTTAACGGCAATCTTTCTCCCCCGCCGCATACTCCCTTGTAGCAAAGCAAATGCAACAACCCTCAAATCTGTCATCATTGATTATGTAGCCCGCAAGCTTGTTTCGCACAGACAAACTCAAATGCAGGCAAAGACCAACACCACTGTCGACCCTATTGACCACCATACTGTTCCCGCATCCGAATGGATGCAATTCGCAGCTGCGCCCATTACCACCAGGCAAAAATCCGACAAGAACAATCCTCTCCATCACAAAATTTGTAGTTATGGTGTAGAGGGTGCATGTTGTGTGATGATGTGTAGTGAGTTTGCGGCTTTTTGGCGCAACTCCGCAACCACCCCGATTTATTGAGGCACTATACATATCAGCGCATTGCTGGTGGCAAAGAGAAACCATTCAAGTGAGTTCTAGTTGAAATGAATGGTTTAAAGCACTAGAAAAATGGATATTTTCCTCCGAAAGGGGTTGTTGTAACCTCTACTGTGGTGTCACTTAAAGCCCACTTTTTATGATGTACCAAGATAGTCAAGTTCTGGCCTAACTGTGTATATCTTTAGGCCAGATTTGGACTAACGGTCCGATTTTTGTTAAATAGACATGTTAGCCATAATGGATTCAGGTACTTCTTATAGTTATTACTTATTGGACCCTCGTCAGGTATCAGTTTCTATGGAGGAATTCATGTGTATTTTCCAGTTCAAAATGCGAACAGACATCACATAATGCGTACTTTTGTCCGTGAAATTCTTCCTCCGACTTCTTTCCGTCGTTGTTGCCATAATCAGCTGTGCAGAAGACACCAACACAATAGGAATTAGTGTATTATCTGTAACCGAGTGGTTACTTTTTGAAAATGCATCAGTCCGTTTTATCTAGCCTAATCTTTGGATCGTCTGTATTGTATAGCACGCCGGGGAACTGACGAAGCCTTGACGAAGCCTTAACAAAGGTTTCTACATTTGACTACTCATTTCATCATAAAATTTCTGCCTATTATGAATATTGAAGCATTTTATTCTATACGATAAAAGACACGCACATGCCATGAACAGCACCATGTCAAGCCTCCTACATGGACCGAAGAACTCCCTCTTCAACGAGTCCACCACTCCTCCGTCTGTCTTAGCATCTGGAAACCACAGCATCCTCTTCGACGGCGACTTCCAGTCCTCCTCTTCCTTCACCGCCTCGCAACCATCGTCAGTGGCGGACGAGGCCACATGGGACACCAAAGCGACCATCCTCCTAGCCCAAGGAATTTTCCTCACTATCCTCGTTGCCGTCATTCTATGTGGTTGCGGAATAAAGCACTATCATCGTATGAATCTGCTTCGCATTCAGGAATTGACCGCTAGTCGTGTTCAGGAGGTTGGCCGATCTGGCGACAGAAACAGCAGGAGCAGTACAGACAATAACCAACAAAACGGAGAGAGAAATCTTTTTCGGCAGATACTGCATTTCATGAAAACACCCATTCGACTCCTTGATAATGTAATTAACAATTGGTCATCTTCTCCCTCGACAGATTATGAATACTACAATCATATATTGGAACGAATGGAGAGAAAAAAGGAAGCTAGACGAGAAAGTGTGGAGGAAAGGAAGACACGGTTGATGAATGCCTTTCTAAAGGAGCAGTGTGTTTGGGTGAGTTAGGAAAAGTTCACTTAGTGATTCCATGAGGAAAGTTCTTAAATGTTGCTCACGATCTGCTTTTATTATTTCAGGAGATAAGAGAGGAGGATTTTATTCCACCATCATCACTACAAAAGCACGCGTTGGTCGAAGAATTCAATGTCAATGGAGGAGACAACTGCAATCAAGCTGATATCGAGAATGGTCTAAATATTGCTCATGATTGCGAAGGCACTCAAATTAGTGAGATGACTGGATGCACTTCAGTGTTCAATGGAGATGTTGTAGAAAACGATACAATAGCCACAGGATCGGATTATAAACATGTGTCACTAGGAGATGAGTCTAAATTGGACAATGTTGACAACCTTGCTATGGCGAATGATTACAATCGCATTGAAAGCGAGAAGAAAGCACAGAAAGGTGATTCAAAAAACTTTTACTGCAAAAAACCATCATCTTTGAACGACAATCCAAGGTCTAGTTCTTCAGACTTGACTCAAGAAGCTTCAAAGATATACAGTTCACAGAAGTCACCATCGTCTGCATCACTTGACGACACACCCGGATATTTATACATAAACATGTCACACAGCGATAGAATACGAGCCACTAACACTGGATTTCAGCCAACCATCAACTCAGAACCTTCATCAATGCCAATATCCTTTTCATCACCATCCCTACCCTCTGAGTCCTCGCCTCAAAGCAATAGTGAACGCCCACACACACAAACGAGCAACCAACGAATCATCCCCAACCAATGCGCAATATGCCTATGTGATTACACAATAGGAGATTTAATAGTCCTCTCCCCAAACAAAGCTTGTCCACACGTGTTCCATCGCGAATGCATCGTCGAATGGTTAGTCAAGATGCAAGATAGGACTCCTTGTCCATGCTGCAGGCAACCTTTTATCGAGTTAGAGAATGAAAGGATGAAGAGTGATTTGAGGGCAAGGAGGGAGATGAGTGAGGAAGAGCTGGGGAGGTTGAGAAGGCACATCCAATTGGGTCTACAGAGGGGAAGGGCGTTTGATGCTTCTGTGATAAATTTTTGGTGACTTCAGTTTTGGACTGCTGCTATGTTGAATTTGTTGAGAACGAATTGTTTCATTAACTATAAGAAATACCCGTCATTTAATGCTTCAATTGCACGAGAACTGTTCATTCCTTAGGGCAAAAGATAGAATTTTTTTCGGTGCAGCTAATCTAATCTGTCACTTCAGACTAGTGTTTTGTGGTACAAGATAAAATGCTTTTGGCACATATGAAGCAAAGATGCAATGTAGATCTGCAAGATAAAAGTTGGTTTGATACTTTGTTCGCAGTAGGTACGAAATTGGCTGATGATTCGCGTGGCATTTCTGTACTTTTTATCCTACCTCATGATCACACCTTGTGTATCATTATTTCATCGTACCTCTTCATTCAACAAGGACTTCGGGTGTGGCTATCTCACACACAAAGCATCATGGCATATTCATTGTAATCTTGCAGATAACCCCACCATTGGATTTTTGATGCTTTCAAACCCAGGACTGAGCTGCGTTGCGACCCAATCGACCGTAAGTAAGACACACCTGTTACTTCTCCCACGGAAACCTAAATCCACCGTTCTTCGCTGATTCATCTTTCTCCTCTACCCACCCATTTTCAAAGTAGGGCATTTGAGTTTGTTTGCTCTGACCATTTTCGTCAACAAGATTATTTGCTTCTAATGAGAACATGAATTTTCCAGTCTCCTTGAAGAATTAGCGACATTAGACATGTGTATTGCGATAGAGTGAAGCGGTGTCATTCACCTGGAAAGACGACCGATTAAACCTAACCAGAAAGACATGGTCTCACCTCATCAACACCTTCAAAATCACCAAGAAACGGCGCACCCATACCGGCAGTTATAAGCTGCAACAAGCCACCAGCTGTTATTTTCTTTTCCTTCTTGTCGACATTCTCCTCCTTTTCGTCACTCTTCCCGCTAAAGCTCGGAAGGCCGAAGCTTAAAGATGTTCCTTGGCCGCATGCTACGGAGGCGCGGGGGGGGATGAAGGCGGATGACTTGTTGAATGATAGGAGGGATATAAGGGCTGCTGTTTTCATTTTGGAAGTAGCGCCGATGTTTAGAATGGTATAGATGGGGGGTTGTTGTTTGACGAATTCTTCACAGTGTAATATATATTGTATGGTATAATATACGGTACCGTGTATTTCATGTGTAAGCCTGTATGAGTGCAACAAAACACGTCAGTATGGTACAATAGAATTACAAGGCGGGACCAAGGATAATTCGAATTTTCCTTGGGCCGACAAAAATCGCTAAAGATCCCTTATTTTTGCGATTCCCCAACTTGTAAAAAAATCGGACATTTTGGCGATAAAATTTCGGCTAAGTGACGACTCAAAAAATTCTAGCGACTTGCGCGACTCAAACTGACAACATTGTGACGACTCAGAGCCGGTATCTGCAGGTATATTGTATTCGCCGCAGCTCGATGGCCGATGCGCCGAGTCACCTGCCTCTACCCAGCTCATCGCGAATAAAATTTGACGTAAAATGTAATGCAGAATCTACGTTCAAGTTCCGCCGACCCTCTTAAACGTACCACATAGGCGCGCTCATTACACACAATTTTTGATGTAAATTAATGCATAATTGACCGTCGTGATGTGCCGACCCTCTTCCACCTATGGTACCCTTTTCTACAAGCTCGACCAAAATTATATAAATATACATTAATACATACATATGTATACATTTATCTACATCTTAATATTTATATATGAATATCATATACTTGTATGTTTTTTCTGAGAAAGACTAAAAAAATATAAATGAGAAAATTCCTTAATATATGTATATTGTCAATCACACATTCAACGTCTATTGCATGATGTATTTGTAGATTGGTCGTGTAAGGCATCTCTTAATACGCATATAAACAGGAATAAAATTTATGCGTTATTGAATACAAAAAAATGGGCAATCATTTTATTAAGCTTACATTTCAAAATTATTCGGCGCAAGGAAATCATTCTGTTATACGTCTAATACGGCCTTTTTTGTTTGGTTGAAATAATGGTCTGGGGTAGGCCGAGCTCCAACAGGGGGTAGGTGGAAGAGGGGTGGTCTGCTCGCCCAGACAAACTTTGTGCAGAGTTGGGTAGCTGCGAGCACCTTTTTCTTTATGTCGTAGGAGGTGCGGAACCTTGGACAACGGACAGAACGTACCCGCAGCTCCCAGGCGCATCCAGAATCGCGCTCCACCATTACAACAGACCCGCTCTCAACCATAAGGCGGGATATTAGCGCTCGGTCACACATACACAAAAAATGGCCTCAAAAATAAATTGTGTGAAAACCTTTATTAGCGATGTCCCTTCAGGCTTACACACTTAATTCTTCCACATTCCAGCTGGAATGCGGAAGAATGACTGATGTCCCCAGAAGTAATCCATCTCAGCCATCTTCAATCGAAATGCAACAGCATTGCATGTATTTGTCTGCATTGTTCTTTCATTGTGATGCTTTTGTTGCACTACTGCTTGGCCTAGAACTGTTTTGTCCACCACAAACATTGCAATTCTTGCCTGTCGCAGCAAGTTTTGCCCATCAAAGCCAAGATGTCATCTGTTGAAGGGATGAGTATTGCTTTGCCAAGTTCCTCTGCATACCCCCACAAAAGGGCCAAAAAGCTTTGTTCATGGTGGGTGAGTTCTGTAGGTTAAAAAATTGACAACATGGCCCCAAACAACTTTTGTGGTGAAGAGGGCTGCAATTGTATCTTGCATCATGCATGCCAATGTGAGTGGGAATACATCCAATACAAGAATGACTATCCAAATGGTGATCCCTTCATACCTAGTTATGACTCAGACAGAAAGAAGCGCTACATCCATCACCATCCACATCATGAAATTGCACTGTCATCTACAGCAAGTGCAGATGATGTTGAAGTCAATAGGAAATCTGGAAAGAAAGTGGCACCACCAAAGAATCTACCTAAGGTGTCCGAGGAAGACAAAGTGAATAAAAAGGAGCAGATGTTGAATTGGGCACGTGGAATGACACGTGAAAATGTTGTTTTGAATACTGCCGGAGATGATGTGGACTCCCTTGAGCCAAAGAAGTGATGTGAATGTCAGCTGAAGTCAAAAAGAATTTTTGAAGAAGAACAAAATCGAGCTATGCCAATCATTAGTATGCTCCAGATTTAGGAAAGAACGTCGCCAATCACATGAAGGCTGCATCATTCAAAGAGTCAATCAAAGCACCTTTGAAAAGCAAGTCTCCTGCCACAAAGCCATCATGCATCACTGGAGATGGTACACTCTGTCGCATCATCAATACAATCATCCAAAACAAAGAATGTTACATCAAAACCAAGAATGCTCATAGCAGAGAAGATCAGGACTCCATGAATTTGAAAACTAGTGCTTTGCAGATCATGTGAAGACTACAATTCCTCCAATGAGTCCTTGGATCAACCATCACCGCTCGGACAAAGAGGTATGGCTGGCTTGTCACTGAAGCTACCACAAAAAATTCTGTCCGCACTGCAGCTATTTAATCCCATCATTTCAACATCCTGCCAGACATGGACACACCACCACTGCCACTGCCACTGTCGCCGCCACTGCTGCCACTGCCACCGCTGTTGCCACCACTGCCCCCACGTGCAGACCTTCCTAGGGGTTCGTACTTTGGTGGATTTTTGTGTGTTTTTTCTTTTTCTTGCTGCCTCTTAATTCATCTAACTATTGCCTCTTGTCTCTCACTCTGGTCTCTTGTCTCTTGTCTCTCATCTCTCGTCTCGCGCTCTCATTTCTTGCTCTTGTCTTTTGTCTCTTGCTCCTGTCTCTTGTCTCTTGCTGTCTTCTCTTGTCTCTCGTGTTTTGGTCTTATCTCTGGCTGTTGTCTCTTGCTCTTGTCTCTCGCTATCATCTCTTGCTCTCCTCTCTTGCTGTTGTCTCGTATGTCTTGCTGTCATTTCTCATTGTTGTCTCCCATATTTTGCTGTTGTCTCTCATCTCTTTCTTTCATATCTTACTCACCTCTCTCTTCCCTCTCTCAAGAATTTCCTATAGGAGGCAGCAAAGGTCAGCATATTTTTGCTTTTATTTTTTCCACTACATTCGCTTGTTTTCTCAATGTATTGCTTGCAAATAAATTTTATTCAGTCCATGGTGTTACACTCCCTTTCTCCCTCTGTAAAGGGAATGAGAACCCAAGGCTACTGTCCCCCCCCTCAAGAATCACCCAGAAGATGTTGCAAAGGCAAGTTTGTTT
>JALLPD010002049.1:0-10822 GCA_036940065.1 Cyclotella cf. meneghiniana | reverse complement strand
GTCGTAGTTTTCTTGTGATGTCACCTATTCCGCACTGTTAAGAGATGCCAAATGCCAAATAAGTGGAATAACGCGATTTTATTCCTGTTATTCGTGTATTAAGAGATGCCCTTAGGTATCATGCTCACAGTAATACAACAGTCAATATCCACACTTTGACATGATCATTGAATGAGGGGATAGAATAAACAGTGTTGAATGTATGTATAAGGGATCGTTGAACAAATGGTAACAAATCATGTTGTGTTGCAGTATGAAACAATTATTAACTCCTGCAGAGAGAGCAGACACAGAAACGATCAGTTTCGTATGAAAAAGGGCAAATTGAATCACGTGCTAGGAATATCTGCAATTTTAGAATATGCTAGGAATGTCTGCAATTTTAAAATATGATTTTATTGCCCACAATGTATGGGGTGAGAAGAATACGGGGCGGATGCCATTATTCTGGGACGTCTTCAAGACATTTGCAAGTGCCTAAGCTTGCATAATCACATGTCCTGAGACTGAACTCTCCTGAAACTCATTAAACTTCGACCAAAAAATCAGATAGTCAGCTCAACAGGAGAAAGAATTAACCATCGGGCGTTGTTTACAGAGACCAGTGTGTGCATCGATTAATTCAGCCTACTGAGACTTCACGAGACAATGTTCTATGCTGTCGCTCCCCTGATTGGGATACGTGGAGCACATCAAAAATAGATACGTCCTCGTTGATTCTTGTCCTGAGATTTACGTTGATAAGGATTGACAGGTCAGATGATATGCCAATGGTAGTAATGAAGATGAATCAACGCTAGTAAACTGAAACAAAGACTGATTCGGTTGATTTTGATCGGAACTCCGCAAAAAAAATCGTTCGCCTGTCGACATCACCGGTGCGTGAAGAAACTCATCTGCGTTATGAGATCAATGACAAATGTTGAGATGGTAGTCGCAGCAAGAGTGCCTCCTCTTATAGATAAAGGAATTTCTTAACGATGAAGGAGTGACAGTCTAATGAACATGTCCGGTGAAATAGAGCGGGGTGAGTGTTTCATCTCAACAATACTTAAGATAGGCACATGGGGAAAAAACAATGTTCTCTTAATAACAACGCGAGTATCAACATGACATGATTCTGCCATTGTGCGTAAAGAGAGAATGTTTGTATAGCATGACGTTTTGCAACCGGCAACATGGATTTGTTGAAACCACCGTACATTTACCCCGTGTAGAGCCTTTCGGCCCGTGAGGTGGATGCGCAATGGTCAACGGTCTGCTCGGGGGGGATTGCAACGCACGCCTGTAACTGAAATGTTTTTGGATGTCATAAGGCAGAGCTCACCTTGAAAATGACAACCTGTAGTGAATACGAGGCCCATCACTGCACCGTAACGGATCAGAGGGAGGGGGGATTCGCAGTCAAATCCAAGGCGACTGGCGACTCTGGTCACTGGCTCCCATGTTACTGAGTTCTCCCTGGACCGCGGTTTTTCGTGACGGGGATTACTTGGTTTCTGTCGGTCTTGCTGTAGAGAATTGCCTGAGAACAGCTGTGAAAATAAATGTTGGACGTCGAACGTTGGCAGGAATAATAATGGCGGGCAAAGGACGGGCACACGGCGGGCTAGAGGCGCTGCCTGTATAAGGGCTGAAAAAGTTTTTTTATGAACAAGCTTTGTTCATGACGTCATAAAAGAGGCATTTGGACTGGCGCCCCTTCAGAAACCTTGACAGCCCCTTTATGCCCCGTGCAGACCACGAGCACTTCAAATAATCTTTTTTGGCGGAAAATATATTATGGTATCATGTCATTGTGAGAGCAATGTGAGGGAAGGGAAAGAGAGGAAAAGTACAATACCAAACCTAATATGCACGCAACCACTTCTTCACTCTTCAAGTCTATGGCGAAAGCATTACATAGCATGCAATATCACTGAAGCAAAGTAATTTTAAAGCTGTCAGCCGTCAACCATTGCTTGATGCTTGGTCTCTTGCATGTGACAGAAGATGAGGAGAATGCCACAAACGAAACGACGAATCTTGTTCCTACACGTTTCCTTCCTTACGGCATGCAATCATTCTCCAGCATGGCGTCACATCGCCATCACTAACGTTGCCGATGCAAAGCTAATGTTGTGGCCGGAGCAAGATGAAGAAGAGTTTTTATCAAGTCGCATTCGTGAGACGAGACGAACAACTCACAACAACAACAACAACAACAACAACAACAAGAAAACAGACGCAGAATCGTCGTCATCAATACACGATCGTCTTCGCCTTTTCCGTCACGATGATGACGACGAAAACCTCATCACCAAAGAATTAACATTTTCCTACGCCCTCTCTCCGGCCAAATATCTCGCTTTGATGCTTCGGTATCTTCAAAATCAACTATCCGGTCTCTCGTCGTATCTATACCTGGATAACCAAGCCTCTTCCTCTTCCTCGTCGTCATCCTGGGCCTATTCCTTATTTCGACATGCCCACTATAAAAACATGGTAGCCGAGCCCAAAGATGCATGGGAGGGATTACTCAGCGCATTCTCGGCCTTGAAGACAGGATATCTGGGAGGAATGCAATTTCTCGTCGATGGAGTGTACGAATTGGGATATGGTTCCATATCGGCGTGTTTGGCATTGCTTCCTTCTCAATCTGGGACTGAGAAATATGCACCGCTTTACTCTTTCCTGACGGAAGTTGCTACTGGATTATCCAAGAGTGCGGATCATGCCAAGGATGGCCTCTTGTTGTTTGCTGCCGGAGCGGTCGTAGGAACGAGGAATTTAATTGTGGGGATTGCTCGTACTCCTGAGGCGATACGATCGTCGAGATTAGGTATGATGTATTATCCAGCCGGGAAAAGAGAGTTAAAACATGATGATCACTATGCTGTTGGACAAGATCGATATAGACAAGTGGCAGTTTGGGATTATTATTCTTTAGATTATGAAGACAAAGAGATACAGATGGAGGAAGCGCGGGTCAATAAAGAGACAGATCCTTTGTCGAGGGTTGCTAGCAAAACAGAAACACTGAGAAAAAGACGGCGACATGGTTCTGTCAAAGACAGAAAATTCTATGATATTCTCGGTGTTTCGACCAATGCCAACTCAAAAGAAATTCGATCCGCATACAGAAGAGAAGCATTGCGACGACACCCCGATAAGCAACAACAAGCATCATCTCCCACAGTGGACCGAAGAATGCCGCAACATACCTCATCCATCGAAGGCTTTCTCGACTTGACAGAAGCCTATCGAATACTCAGCAATGATGCTTCGAGAGAAGCATACGACGAATATGGAATGTGCTACCGAAATCATCCCACCGAGGCATTCCAAGCCGAGGCAACGCAAGATTTGATCAGCGAACTGTTTGGAGCGGACGCTGTCAAGAATTATGTAGGAGATGTCGAGATCGCTTCCATTGTCAATGAGGTGTTTGGTTTCTCGTCGGATGGAGATAATTCAGAGCATGCCGGCTCCGTGGAAATCAAAAACCTACGACAAAGAAGACGGGTGGTGAATATTGCCAAATACCTTCGAGGTAGAGTGAACACATTTGTACGAGGGGAAATCACATCGGAACAGTTTGCTCTGTCTTGTCAAAAAGAGGTGAATTTCATTCTCAGAGAAGGAGCCGACTTAGATTTCGTTGCAGTAATTGGACGCACACTATTGCAGGAGGCAGATCAGCGGCTTGGTCATGTCTTGCCCTTTGTGAAACGGGCTGGTTCTGATTTCGTTCAGGTTGTCTCATACAAAGTTGCCAGTGCACGGGTGTATGGTCCAATTTACTTTAGAATTGCACTCGAAGGCATGGTATCTGGATCTCATTACAATAGACGTGATTCTGACGAGGGAGACTGCGATGGTGAAAACCTTTCCAACAGGCATCCAGTAGATCAAGATGCTGTGCTGGATCTGTTATGGCAGTACATCGTTAATGACACGGTGGCGACATTACGAGAGGCATGTACTAAGCTGTTTTCCGATCAGGGACTTAGAGATGGTAACTTGGCGTTTGTGAAGACTCAATCATTTCTGAAGTATCAGAGAGCAGCGGCTATTCGAATCCTTGGCAGAGAATTCCTCACTGCTAGTTCTGCCGTAAATAGAGACACGTAAAGGCGTTGCATATCTTGATGTTCTGGTTATCATTCGTTTCTGGTTTGGACCTATAGGCACACCTTGATGTGTGATCTTGTTCATTGAGGTGTTCGACATTTTTTGTCTACGTTGGGTGCATTACAGTTCAGTACTTAAAATCACGCCAACACTTGGACTAAGTAGCTGTTTGCTTGAAGCGGGAAAGAGCCGTCTATCTTAAATTGATGCCATGTGCACTCTTTGATGTAGATCGAATGGACTTCTAAATAATGTGGTACCCTTTTGGTGCAGTAACTGCACCACAAATCATTTGTTCTTTCAATCTCGCAATCGCATGGCAAAATCTTTTGCAAGGCGTGCTGCCATGTTTTGAAACTAGGTAATGAATTGGTGATTACCATCCGAATTGAGTACAGTAATCGATTCAATACTTATTTTTGATTCGTCATGCTCAAGTTTGCTGCCGGTTTCAATGGAGCTACAGGGGATTATTTGTGTAAGAATTGACCATTAAAATCAAAGGTTCGCAGATTAGAACGAGGAAGGTACGCAAGCACAGGACACCTGCGTAGTTGCTCGAACTTTGGAAAAAGTGAGGGGCAGCTCCCAGTAAACATTCCGGTAGCATGCAAAGGTAGAGGTTAAGCGTGCATCTTCGAGGGCAGGGTCAATTTTCGTGCAAGGTGATATCCCATGTAGCACCAAGTAGACGTACAAGACAGTGACAGGAAGCCAATTAATCATTTGCAATATTAATTAAGCACTACAGACAACCGACACTTTATTTGTATTCAGCCCTCAACTGCTTCAAGTACTCGATCAACTCATCCACCTTCTTCTCCCCTTCCACCTTATTATCACGTGTACGAATGTTAACAGTGCCATTTTTTGCCTCAGCCTCTCCCACAACAAGCTGGAAATTGTATTGATCAATCTGGGCATTACGGACTTTCTTTTGGAATGTTGCCTTCGACAAGTCAACATCACAATAGAAACCTTCATTGTGTAGTTTATCTCGAACCTCTTGACAGTAGTCGTTCCATTCCTTGTGAACCGGGACAACCATCACTTGCCTGGGTGAGAGCCAGAGGGGCCACTTGCCACCATAATGCTCGCAGAGAACTGCAAACATACGCTCCACACTTCCAAGCATGGCTCGGTGAACCATAACGGGTCTGGCGAATTGTTCCCCTTCTTCTTTGGACCCAGTGTTGTATTCGAGACCAAAGCGGATTGGAAGTTGGAAATCAAGCTGCACTGTGGCACACTGATGAACCCGCTCCATTGCATCCATAACTTTGATATCAATCTTAGGACCATAGAAAGCGCCATCCCCCGGATTTTCTCTCCATCCTCCTTTTCCTGCAAAGGCATCCATGGCACGAGCCAATGCGGCCTCAGCCCGATCCCAGAGTTCCTTATCTCCCAGGGCTTTCTTGGGCCTGGTACTCAACTCCAGTTTGTAGGTCATGCCAAAAGTGGTGTACACACTTTTCATAAAGTCAAGTGCTCCTAGCACCTCTTGTTCGATTTGGTCTTCTCGACAGTAGATGTGAGCATCATCTTGTTGGAATCGACGTACACGAGTGAGTCCAGAGAGTGCACCGCTCAATTCATTGCGATGAAGGACACCAAAATCAGCAAAGCGAATAGGAAGGTCACGGTAACTACGAATCTTGCCAGCAAACATGAGACAGTGTCCCGGGCAATTCATTGGTTTCATGGCCCACTCCTTCCCTTCTACGTCAAAGCAAAACATGGCGTCTTTGTAATGCATGGCGTGTCCACTCTGATGCCAAAGGTCAAGGTTGTATACATTAGGTGTGATAATTTCATCGTAGCCTCGCTTCCAGTAGTGCTCTTTGATGAAGCTGATGAGTTTATTGTAGATGCGAGCGCCGTGGGGCAACCAAAATGCAGAACCGGCGGATAATTCATGGAACATGACAAGATCTTGCTGCTGTGCAATGCGGCGATGGTCGCGCTCTTTCGCCTGCAATGTACATAGATGAGCAGTGTGTGAGATCCGTTTCTTCGATAATTGAACATGCGATCCAACAATTCTTTGCAGTCGTCGGTGGCTCATACAAAAGTTATGGATTGCACGTTATCTTTCAGTATTCGTCAGATAATGAGATTCGAGAAAGGCTAATCACCGCCACACAAACGAGTTCTCTCCCAGTATTTCAACCTGAAACTACATAAAATCATCTCACCTTTTCCTGGTTCTCCTGCCAAGCCTTCAACATTTTCTTATCTGGGAAACTAATCCCATACATCCTCTGCAAGGAATCATTCTCTGTATCCCCCAACCAATTAGTAGCCGAATGCCTGGTAGTTGCAAAGGCCTTGATCCGTCCAGTGTTGGGTACGTGCGGTCCACGACACAAATCAACGAGATCGCCGCATCGGTAGACGGTGGTGCGTGTTCCGTCGGGTATTTTTGTGGAGATGATTTGTTCCTTGAAGGGGTTTCCCGCAAACATGTCCAGTGCTTCTTCTTTGGTGACGACGAGACGTTCGAATTTTTGTTTTTCTTTGACGATTTTCTGGACTTCTGCTTCGACGGGTTGGTCTGTTGGAAAGATCACGGTGTGAGGTCGGTAAGAAAATCATGAAGGGACAGGGAACGCGTCATGGCTCTGACATATCATGAACAAGTCAACGTCACTCACAATCCTCCTCCTTGAACGCCCCATCCGACGCCGAATCCCCCATGTAAGAATCGTAATAAAATCCTCCCGCCAACGGAGGGCCAATCGTCAACCTCGCACCATACAACCTCTCCAATGCCTCACCCAACACATGGGCGGACGAATGCCAAAATACCGTTCTCGCATCAACGTCGTCCTCAAACTTGAGAAATTCCATTTTTGACACAGATCCCACGAGAGGACGATTCATATCCCACAGCAATGTGAGGCCGCTCTTCTCTTCGTCTGGTTTGTCCTCCACGGTCAATTCGGCCATGGAATCCGCCAAGGTGTCAACTCCTCCCATGCCGTCCTCCTCCGGATCGTAATCGGCCACGTAAGCCACGTAAGTGACACGAGCTACGGAAGCATTGTCAGCCAAACCCCTCGATACGGTGGCGGCCACATCAAAGGGTGTGGTGCGCCATGCTTGGAACTTGGTCCCCTCCTTATCCTCGCTGAGCGTCTTGCCATCCGGCAGAGTGACGGCGATATCCACCGGAATCTTGCCGTCCAACTCTTTTTGTCTTCGTTCCTTGACGGCGTCGTACACATCCGCACGAACCTTGATCCATCCGGGATTCTTGGTGCGTTTCTCGAAGGACGCTCCGCCGATGAGGTTGGCCGCGGTGTCGTCCATGCGTGGGCCCGTGGAGGCCTTGGCGCGGCGGCCTTGGAGGCCGGATTTGGCATCCTTGTCGTCGTTGGCGGAGGATGCTTGGTTGGACTCGGATTCGATGAGGGCGGCGCGGACGGCGGGGGAGAGCGATTGCCACAGGGCGGAGACGTCCGGGGGGATCTCGGCCGCCATGGTGCGGTTGACTGCAGGGGGGGATAATGCTTCGTGCGTTGGCGGTCAGACAAACAGACAATCAGTATTAGGTACAATACCTAATGAGCCGGAGAGATCACTTCCACGTGGCAAGCGCCGTGTGGATAAAGAGATCATAATTTTTTTTTGATTCTGTTGTATCGGATTCTCTTGTGACAAACTGGACACAATTATTTTTGAAAAAGTATTCAACGTGTGCCGTTTCTTATTTCAACTCGTACAACGTACATGAATGTAGCTCATTTTATTATAATATATTATGTTGTGATCATCTTGCATCCATTGACGCATGTGATTGGCAACATAGACTGGCACCCCTTCGGAGTGACGTATCTCGTGCATATCATACTAATTCCTATAAAGGATCCGCTTGAACTCAAGCGTTTAAGACCCAATCAAGAAATGGCATGAAATTGCAGTCAACGTGCGAGCACGGTGTTCCTGTCGCGTCTCATCACGTTGGCGTCTGCTCCATGTTCACCGATGGTTACGTGGTACAATAACATTCGAGCGGAATTGGAAGAATTATAGAGCTTGACTCGTTAGAAACAATCATATCCAGGTCTTCGCGAGTCGTATATTTAGTGCCTGCCGTTGTACCGTTAGTTGATTAGGTTGGTCGGTTCAAGTTCACCGGATACAAGCGTCGTTGAAACTAACAAAATACTGGCAAGATGAAGATTTCCTCAACGGTGGCAGCCACCCTGTGTTTATCATCTACTGGAATAACTCCAGAGAATACTACATTGGCGCTGACATGGCCACGAACAAAGCTGGCACTCTCTCATCCACAAAGATCGCTACAATCAACAACCTCGCTTAGACCTACGTCATCATGGACGCGAAGAAAACCATCCCATATAACCACGATATCCATGTCGGTAGCTCCCCAAGAAACGAGAGACGGCGGAAGAACCACGAAAGAAATTGCCAAAGAATTGTCATTGGGAGTGACCCTTGACGGAGGGCCAGTCATTGATTTCGCATCCGTCAAGGACTCCTCGTCCCGCGCCGAACGGGCACTCGCCGACGCACGAAAACGATACGAAGCCAGCGTCGCCGACGGGACCGCCGCGTCCGCAAGCACGGGAGAACGCTTAATGGGGATCAATGACGAAGTCGTCGAGGAGGTGGGATATGAAATCGGCGAATTTGTCAAGGAATACGTAGACGCAAAATCCGGAGAAACGGCAAACTCTCTCGTTCAAAAGTGTGCGGCCTACCTACGCTCCAAGGCCGACGATGACACCTTCCCTCGCCCGCTCGACGAAGCACCCGCACAATTCACTCACGGAGAGAAAGCGCGATTCGATCGCCTCCTATCCCGAGCCTACGAAGAATCGGGAATTGTCACTTCCGCCTTCGCAAAAACTTTCTACCTAGGCACGCAGGTCCTCCCAGAACCGGCCATGAAGGCCATCTGGGCCGTATACGTATGGTGTCGTCGCACCGACGAAATTGTCGATGCGCCACGTCCGAACGCCGCGGATCCCAATCAAGAAATGCTCACGGATTTGTCCGAATGGGAAATTCGACTAGAAAAATTGTTCGATGCGGGAGAAGTGATGGATGTGCTGGATTTGCCGTTGCTGGATTGTAAAGTCAAGTATCCCAAGTTGCCTATTACGCCATTTTCGGATATGATTCGGGGTATGCTGATGGATATTCCGGGATTGGGGCAGGACAGGTATGACACGTGGGATGAGTTGCATTTGTATTGTTATAGGGTAGCGGGGACGGTAGGGTTGATGAGTATGCCAGTGTTCGGGTGTGCTCCGGGGTATACTGATGAGATGGCAAAGTGAGTGTATTTTTAATGAACTTGTAGTTCTTGAGTCTTTTGAGGGACGTATTTTAAAATATATTGGGTGCTGATGCTTGAATATGATTCCTCATCAAACTGTTTGTGAACAATTTTTTTTACATGCACACAGGGAACCGGCACTATCTTTAGGCGTTGCATTTCAAATTACCAATATTCTCCGTGATGTAGGCGAAGACGCTAAAAAACGTGGACGTGTATACCTTCCCCAACGTGACATGGAAAGATTTGGTGTCACGGAGCGTCAAATATTTGATCAAATTGTAGATGACAACTTCATCAACTTGATGAAGTTTGAGATTGCACGTGCAAGAATGTACTACGCTCGTGCTTTACGAGGCGTACCCATGCTTAGTCCCGAATCTCGATTGCCAGTGCAGCTCTCGCTGGATGCATACGGGAAAATATTGGATAAAATTGAGGCAAATGGGTATGATTCCTTGACAAAACGTGCTTATGTGGGCAAGTGGGAAAAATTGGCGGGAATACCGGCATCATGGTATAGAACATTGGATATTGCTCAGGCGTTGCCTCTTCCTGGAGATTGGGAACGTCCGACATTGGAAGATTACGAAAAGGTTCTGGAGGATATGCTGGAGAAAAAATGGGCGAAAGAACGAGGGCGGTCGGCGACCAGTGACTACCTGCAAAGTCTACAAAAAAAATAATCTGCAACTCTTTTACATAGGAGTCTCTGTGGATGTTGTTGCGAGAAATCAGGTCAACAAGATGTCGAAAGACACGTATTGAAAGAATATCATCTTGCTTAGGTATTAAGAAGTTGCTGATTCTTGCAATGAAATCGATTGCTCTGCAAAGGACCTGTGCATCATAACAATGTGGCTCCTTGCTACACTTATTGTGCGGTCCTGTGGGGGAGTGTGAGATAACTTTGAAAGGAAATGTAATGGGTGACTGCCAAAACCCTTCTAAAAAATGTTTCCAGGTTAAATTTCTCTAATTCTATATCGATTCTAGAATGATTCTAAATCGCTTCTGAACGGGGGCGAGGGTGCCAAAGATTAGATAAATAATGCTAATCTAGCCCAAATAAACGAAATGTCATGGTAGAAAATATCATGTATTTCAAATATTAATTCCTATGAGAAAGAAACATACCTGAGGGAAGAAATAATAATTCGTGCATAATGTGTCCACGTGATCTCGGACTCCTGATCAATGACACACACTAAAATTGATTCCTACGTGAATATGGTATTTTAAATGACAATCGAACAATAGAATCAGGAATACTTTAGAGACGCTTTTTAGGCTGTGAGTTTGTAGGACGATTTGAAAATGTCAAATCGTTTTGACGATCGCTAAAAAAAAATATTGGCAGATTTGCACAGAAAAAGTTGAGTTTGTTCTTACAAATCG
>JALLPD010002048.1:0-10816 GCA_036940065.1 Cyclotella cf. meneghiniana | reverse complement strand
TTGTTAGTAAGAATGTTAGCAAGCACAGAAAATTGATTGAGAGGGGTAAAAGAATATTATCACTAACATTTTTACTAACTAATGCGACTTCGAGTGAAATTTGATGCAGTATAAATCCTACATGCCACTAATAGTTAGCCATTTTCATTTTACTAACAGCTTACTAACAATGCATTTGCAGTGAAGTGGGAATTGTGTAGCCAAGTACCCAGGAGATAAAACAACAGATAAAAGCATCACACATGTATGAAGGAACCAAGTAATCCAATGGCTTTGCTTGCAATTCAATCTGGCCCGAAAAAATTTGAAGACTTCTCAAGCACCCAACCCAAGCATTGGGGTATGTTATAAGGGTATAGTGACATCATCATTTGGCTGTTCCCAAAAATGTTTAGCTTTGCAAACAACTGTTCCTAGTTGAACCAAAGAACTATAGAAGCAAGTATGCCAAAAAGTAGAGTCCTTGAGACCAACATGCTCACACTCCAGACATTTTCTGAAGGCCATAATGATGCTAATGTTCACAATAGCAGATACAAATGTGTCATGTAGGGCAAACGAAGGTCTTAGATGACACTAAGATGAGGAAAAGCAGCCACCGTGACACTCAAGGTTGGTCCAGAGTAAAACATTTTCTGCAAGTTCGTACCTTCCTAGTTACCTCAGCTAACCTTGTGCAATGGAAATGATGTGTACATGTGTTTTGTAAAAGCAGTCAATCGACAGGTGCATGAAACATACTCCACAAAGGTTGCAAAAAGTGTGCTTGAAAAATCAAGTATTTTATCTGTCGGTGCACCAAATTCAATTGTCTCCTTGGATCATGACAAAAGGTCATGTTGGCAATAGCACTTCCAGAGGATGCCATCATCTGCCTTTTCTGGTTCCTAGAATTTTATGGAAATGTCCAATATATCAGTTTGATGATTTATGGGTTAGGAATTCTTCTCATTGCTATTAATGGTTTTCTTGTCAGATGTATTCCAAATCATATGAAGCAGTTTTATTTATTTGAAACATTTGCCATTTTTTTCATATGTGGAATATAGTTTTATTCTTTCTTGGGGTTTAGTATCCCATACATAGAGTTGGGAGCTCAGGATCATGATTCAATATGTTCTCCTGTGAGATAGAAGCCGAATTCTGCATCAGCAGTAACAACAACTCTATGTACATGCCTTGCAGCACATCCCATTTTGCTCTTACTGTGTTGAGCAGTGTCATTATTGCTTCCAAAAAGACTTAATGTCTGAAACTAAACTAAATGCATCATTTTACCAGTATGGATCAAATAATTTGAAGGTATCTATAAATAATCTGCTTCTGCTGGAAAAAATTATGCTCATCTACATATTTTGTACAGTTGTGGTGTCACGATCAGTGCTAAGCCGACAGAAAGTAATATCAAAGCTCGGGGTGCACATGTTAATGCAGTTTACAAAATTCTGTATACATGTTGCTATGGCATTTTATTATAAAATCTTGTCAGTTTTATGTAATAATGATGAACTGTCAAAACAAACCCTCTAGCTGTAGACATTCTGAAAGATCACTGTGCATTGTAGATTTGATGTGAAATATCATCCTACATTCAATCAATGTCCTATATAAGGCCTGCTCTTGACACTGCCCTACACTCCACATTGAAACATGTCTATTTTTAATAAGATCAGCATTGTTGAGACCACAGCAATCTCCTCTACTCCCAAAGCACCCCAAACATTCTGCTTGTATGCAAGAACCAGCAAATTTCCTCCCATATATTTCTCTTGTCTGAACAAAACATCTAATTCCTCTCTACAAATCTGCAAATGTGCCCTGTCTGCACTATCCCTGACCCATATCACCCAATTGTTTCTTTCAAAATCATTCCTCAAGATGCATGCATGGTCTTCTGACCTTCCACATATCAATGTTCGATTGATTGACCTACAGTTGGGTAGGTTAGAATTAGTTGAAAGGGTCTCAGACAATGAAATTGTGATTTTCAAACCAAGTAATTGAAACCACTAGTAAGTCTCTCTCTGTTGCTATCCTGTCAGTCTGAGGAGTCCTCAGGGACATGCAGTCCACACCATAGCTCTCTCCAAGATATCTCACACCTTTGAGGACACACCCTTTAACTACCAAAGTGGATACGCTCTATACATGGTTCTCATATACCAGTGGCATAGCAGTCCATAGTGACAGGTAGCATTGGAAGATATCACTCAGAGTATCCCTTATCTATATTGTAGCCACGCATTTAGTCTGACATCTCTGCCTTTAGTAAGAGGCAGAACTATGTCAGTACTCAGCTGCTGATCCATATGTAGCCAGGAACCATCAGTTGCTAGCCAGTCTTAGATGCACAGGTTATCACCCCTTGATGATACTTCCAATACACTTCCCCTTGTATACAAAAAGGGGCCTCTATGCATGCGTAGGACATTGATATCCATCATACTCCAGGGTTCTGACATCCAAGCCAAGGGTATGTTCAATTGTATTGATGGTATTGTGGAGACATCTGAGGATTACATTTTTCCATCATTGTCCAGGCCAAGAATGAGAATTCACCTGCTGGTGGTTGTGGTGATGAACTTGCACAATTGATTCCAGTTTGCTGGTGTAAGATGGCTTGAGGGTGGGAAATGATTCATATTTTGTGAGCCTTTCTGCCCTTCCAAGTTTCTCTTTGTCAAAGTCTTGGTCTGACAAGTATACACTACCGACATACATGAGCCAGAACAAGAATTTCACATAAGTGACAGGCTCATCTGATTACTCTGATCCTGCTTTCACCCTGGTCAATTTGATGATCTCACTGCTGTGGCCACTGTGATTTTTGGTTGTATGATAGTGACAGATGTTACAACAATCACCAACACTCTGATTGTGCACCTCTTGGCCATGAATGCATAGAAGGTGAACCTCCCACAAAAAGATCATAGCAGTTACTTTTACTATGCAAAAAGGCAAAACTATGACAAAGACCATAATGCAAAGCTTACTCATCATGCTCATCATGTCAATGACATTGAGGAAGTCCAGTGCTTCACATTCCTCTATCACAACTGTGTCAGGGATGTAAAGAGGATCTGGATGAGTAACTCCTCTTTTTTGTGATCTAAATTTTCTGAGGAATCAGAGGTGATTTTCCCTTTGGCAAAAATGATGTCAGGAAGTCCAACACAGTGGCTGCCAGAGGATAATGAGGAACACCTTCTAATGGAACACCACCATTTGCTTCCTTTGGTAGCCTTGACATTGATACAGAGCTAAAATCTATCCCACAGACATACTTTTCCTGCACTATGACAGGTACAGAAACAGTATTCTTGTTAATATCATGAACCATAGATAGAACCATGTGAGACAGACAAAAGTGGCAATGTCATCAGTCATGACTCTTATTACATATGCTAACCATGTGACTTCACTGTCAAGGAGAGAAAGGTCATCAGGACCAGCTATGTACAATTGATTTACACCCTCACGACAATCAAATGCTCCAATCTAACTGTTTGAACACAAAGGAAAATTCACACCAGTATGGATTTCATGTATGGAAAACGGACTTACTTGTTATGTCCTGCTATGATTGCTTCTCCAAAGGTGTCAAACAAAATAAGGACAACTTCACCATCAGTCATTGGAGCACCAATCAAATGGAAGCAAAGGACCCCGTCAAACAACTAAGGGTCCAGAACAAACAGAGAAATGTTACTGTTGATGCTTGAGTTGAGAAATTGTGCAAACACCATAGTCAAGCATTAGACAAGTAGATAAACAACTTTTGCATCCAATATCCTGCTATTCCTACCAATTTAAAGAAAGTAGATTCACCTCAGAATCTATGAGACAGTCAACAGAATCAAATACTGAATTGTTTCAAAACCAACCAAAGTGTGTGTTTATACCAGGAAACCTAGATAATGGATCAATCACTAAAAACATCATGGCAGAAAGTAAAGCTAGTAAAAAGTTTATCAACAATATCATGATGGTCTATTGCACTTTTAAGTGTACAAAAACTAAACAATTAGTTCATACTTCAACTGTTAGTACTATCATGTGTGACACCATGGATGATGATTGTGTTGAGATTGGGAGCACAGTCATTGCCAATGTTGAAGTCTTTGTAGTACACAAAGATGTCAACTATCAGAGACAAAAAGTAATTCCAAAGAACAAAATGCTGAAATGATAGGAAAGATCAACACAATTGAAGCAATGAAGAGCAGGTGATTATTCCATTTCCTCTAAGACTCAGGTTCTTCCTGCTGTCTTGTGAAGCAATCATGCTTACCTCAAGGAGTGCTCCTCAGGGACCTTACTGCATCCAACACAGTCACAGCACTGTCTAGACAATTATTGTTCAACACATTATCACTCTGCATGACATACACCTCCCAGAGTTTGATAAAAGCTGTTGTATACCTCAACAATAGCCTTAATTGTCAAAATGATTCTTGCTGACAAAACATGATTGTTATCACTTACTTCATAACAAAAACTGTGAATATCTAGATTATGGTACCAATCATATGATTTGGTATAATTGTACCCTCCCCATGAATCCTCATAAAAGACTGACAGCTTAGAATTATGATGACATGGAAGACATGAATCTTATTCAAATCAAACATTAACTTCTCGGCAATGATCAGCTCCGACTATATGCCACTGAAATTGTTAATTTAAGATATCAATCAACAAGTGTAAAAGACATAGTTGCCAAGCAGCACCACATCAATGACAAACAAAATCAGGTTTCCTTGCTGTGTTTTGTAAAAACAAGAAGCTCTTTGATGGGTCACTTGGTATATACCCACACAAAAGGTTCATGTGTTGATATTGCATCTCATGTTAAACCCATGCATATGCAACATTTCCACTCCATGTATATGTTGGACCCCATATTGTAACTATCCCAGTCTTGATACTAGACGGTCCACTCTCAATACTGGGTAGTGTGATCCCCAAATTGAGACGCAGTTCTGAAAAATGCCCCCAGTTACAATGCGGGGACTTCCAGATTCTGACATCTGTGAATCAGTTAGGTGTGTTCTTGTGTGTTGGCAATGGGATGCACTGCATCTGACGGGGCACCCAGAATTGATTATGGACGTCCAGTATCAATACTGGACTATCCGGTATCAATACTGGACCGTCGCTTTTATGTTTCAGTATCGATACTGGCTTGCCAGTATCAATGCTGCAATATGGGGCCAACCCGGCAAGTTTCATTCATGACCCAGTCTTCATCAGTATCAATACTGGAGTCCCCGTATTGTATCTGGGGGCATTTTTAGGAACCATGTCTCAATTTGGGGATCATGCTACCCAGTATTGAGACTGGACCGTCCAGTATCAAGACTGGGACAGTGACAATATCTGGTCCAACATATACAACTTTCTACTTTGAAAAAAGGATAAGACCACCTTTTACAACATGGGGGTCTTAAAACCCCAACAAGAAAGCAAATAGAAAGCACTTCCTATATTATCCCTAAAAAGGATGGATGTCTTCATGACCTAAACCAAAACAAGGTCTGGTTTTGGCCAGTAAGAAACCAGCAGAATAAGCAATTGTAAGGTAATACAGGATGTGTGCTGACTGTTGGAAGTTTACTTAGGAATGTTGTCAACTCCTTGGTGTGTGTCACCACAACCCCAACAATGTTGGCAGAAAATCAGCCATTGTCACCATGTTGCCATGTTGTGACTGCATTCATGCATGGGTCATATGTTGGCTGACATGTCACTGCACACCTGCCCAGCCATAACCATGAGTCATTGGATCATTACTCTAATGGAACTAACGGTCATTTTTAAGAAATATATATTTGAATGCATTTTAATGCACATGAAATCCTTTTGACAACTTTCTTGCACCAAATTATTCCATTATGGCATGACTTCTGCAAATCTTTGCTATTTTTAGTTTATATCCAAAGAATCAGACAACATGTTGGGTGATGTCTTGCTGACACAACATGTTGTGTTGTTTGGTATAGTCCATCTGATGCAATGTGATGACATGAAAGCCCAACATTCCTGACATTTTTCCAAGGTGCTGGCATGTCAATGGCAAACATGTCATTTGGGGGAGGGTCGGCCGACGAGACAATGCTGACATTTCCAACTACAACTGAATAATTGTTTCATGAGATAAAAATTAAAAACACTTTTATTTTGCTGGATATGAAAGGCCAGTGCAGAATGCATTATTTTTCCCTCGAGGCTATTTATTAGTAAGTGTGGTGCAAATGGAACATGTACTATGTGTGTAACATTGATCTATTTAGATCACTATATTACCTTCTGATTCTGAAAGCAGAGCATAGATCTCATGTCTGTTGTGTTCTCATTGTTCCATTCAAGAAACAGGTAAAGATTGGGTGAGTTCACTTCAAAACATCCTTTTTTAATTGGTCTCAATATTCAAAATGGTCTCCTATAATCTATTTGGTTGGTCTGTCTATCATCCATTCCATTTGCCTGGTAGTCATCCATTCAGTTGATCTGTCCATTGTCAGGCTGGTTGGTCCATCCATTATCCAGATTGTGTTGCATATGTGTTCAAGAGAAAGTTTGTTTCAAATTGCCACATGCACTTGCATCATATTAGTATGAATTGTACAACAATCTACATTAAAGCATGTTGATGTTGTGGATCCATTGTTTTATCCTTGCAAATTTTTATAGCTATCCTTTTTGCATTTGGGTTTCAAATGTGGGTAAAGGTCACTGTTTTGCTGACTGGATCATTGGCCTATTTCCTTTTCCCCTGGCAATGGAACATCATGTGGCAGTACGAACAAAAACTTTTGTTGATTAAAATATATCATCTGCAGAAGAGGTGTAACTGGTGCTTTAGAGAAGTTGAGAATAAATATTTAGATGAAAAAGCATAAAATGGTTTTGTAAAGATTCAGGAATGCATTGATTGAAATGCTATAAATCCAAAGATGATGTAACAATTCTGATGTTCAATCATGCTGATTTTATTCCACATTGATACCTAATTGTGGAATTCCAATGAACAAATGTAATAGCACAAGGATCACTTTCAAACTTGATCTCTTTATTGTGGAGAATACCATCTTTCCTTGGCAGAACTTTGTCACCAACTGTTTAATCCAATTCAACACTTAATTTGTTCTCATGATCTGTGTTGCAATCAATTTAGTATATGCCCGTGTTCCCCTATTTTGATCCAGTTGGGTATAAAACATCAAATAGCATGTCCAATTCAAAATTGGCTGTATCTGTTGAACCTTTGAGTTCCATGTGGTATGTAGAGCAAATGGCCTCTGTGACATTAGTGAGAACATTCATAATGTCCTCTTCACTGATATGACAGCCTATCTATTTTAGCTTTGCAGAGCATCCACGTAATTGGTTGATATACCTGCCCAAGATTGCATTTGCTTGTGAGTTCTTGACACTAGTTGGCTTGCACTTGATCCCATATGATTGAATAGGATTTTAAAGTGGAGTTTGCTCTCACCTCCTTTATCACAAACAATATTCTGGCTTCATGGGTAACAATGAAACCAGGTCCTGCTTAATAAAGTACATTGTTATGTGTTGACTCCCTTCACTCCTCTGCACTCATTGGAGAATGATACTCAGTTAGCTGAGATGCTGATAGTTTCACAGTTTTAAACCAACTTGTTACTCTGTTGATCATGTAACTCTCATAAAATAAATGTCTTTCCCGTCTTTGCCCTTGAGACTGTATTGTCATATGTGGTTCACACTTCGCACATAATGCCTCCAAGGAGTTGGTGATCACAAGATTAGTATGTATTTTAGCATACTTGCGATGTTGTCACCTTTTGTTCACCTGACAACTATGACAATTTTTAACATATAAGTGGATGACATATTGCATACCTTTCCAATACATAACACTGTGAAATGTTTAATCAATATGTGTTGTTCCTTGGTGTGGTAAGTTGTGAGGATACCATACCGATTTCTCACTCTGGAGGTCCTTAGATATGACAGCTTTCCATCTGTGCTTTTAATAGTCTCTACTAGCTATATGGAATACCCTTCCATGTTAGCTAATTGTCTAGTTGAGTGTTGTTGGCTGTGATTTGGCTATGTCTATGGCTGTGATGAGTTAGATCCTTTTTTGGCAAACACAAAGTTCATGAATTCATTGTAGCCCACTGGTGATGTTCCTGACTCATTTGCATTCACAGAATAGTAACCAGCACCGAATAAATGTCATCAAAGTTTTCCTGCCATTGATGATGGAACCATGATTAAATGGTTAGCACTGTGAACATTTTCTTCATATATTTGTTCATAAGAAACTTTCCTTATAAACAAAATTGCCCGATATTATTTATGCCTCCTGTTCATAAGCAATATGGGATTCCTTTGTTGTTTGATTTTGCTACTACATTTAATGGTCAATGAAAATTCTCTTATGAACATCCTTAAGCTGATAACCACACTTTCATCATGTCCTTAGGAACAAAAGTTTGTTTTTAATAGCTTATGACCATCTTGCAAACAATTGACCATTTGGACGTACAATGAGTTATCGAGAAAGAACAGTGGGAGTATACAGTATTACTCCTCTGTTTCAAAGTAAAGGAATGTCATTATTCAATTACCAGCTGGAGTAGAATATAGATACTCCTCTGTTCCAAAAAATCCAAACTTTTCCAAGTATATTTTAAATGATTTCCATATTTAAAGGTTTCTTATCTCTACACAAAGTATCATCATTCCTCTCCAGCCACAAACATTCCCCCACAGAATACACATCCTTGAGCGTGTTCTATCCAGTTCAAGCCATTGATCATTTTTGTTTTGCACCACAAAAGATCATACTGATCCATCAAATTATGAAACTCATGATGATGTGTCATTTTCCTTTCTTCATAAGATGCAGATTTTGGATGACCTTTTGGCTTCTTCCTCACATGACAACTTTCACAGACTTCATAGTGACATCCATCTCCATCTCCCCGTACCACCCTCTGACACATAAGAACACAGTAGGTAGTCTTAAAGGTGATTGTTTTCTCCAAAGTAAACTTCAATGACCTCAGGTATAACCTGATCATTCTAAAATGAATACAAGAATAATGTTGGAGATGTCATTTTGACAGAAATATTTGTTAGGCAAAGTACTCACAGATGCACACTAATGAGCAAACAAGTTAGAATGGTGGATTATACTTGTGGCCAAAAAGTTGTTGGTCAGACTCACAATATTCACTGTTTTCTCCTGAAGGAGTCCACAATAGTTATAAAATATTATCTGAGAAAAGAGAAAGTACTTTCTCAATGAAAAATTTGCAGATCTCACCTGATTCTACAGTGAGATCAAATTCAAGTGAAAAAGTGAGAATAGTTGAATTATTAAGTGCAATCAAAAACTGTGAGAAAAACTTACAATAATTTCATTTTCTCCTAAAGCATTTGCACAAATTTGCAAAACAATCACCAAGGAAAGTTTAATAACCAGTTTTCTTGCTTGATGAGGTAAGCATCAATAAGTCATCAATAGTTTTCACCTTAGGAACATATTTTGGCTTTTTATGCATTCTTATCAAATTCCAGAATATAGGAACAGTAGTTAATTTGATCATATCAATAAGTAAAAGAGTGGCATTCCTTGCTACTCTTTTTGACTTACCAATCCCTCCAAATTGATTGCCTCTTGCACTGAAACAGTAAAGAGAAGAGTATGTATGAAGAAGGTACTGAAAAAATGCAATTTAGAAGTAACTTGCATGCTTCTCCCTGCAGATTTGTATTGCTCCCAAGTTGTTTCATCATATTCCAACATTTGATTTCAAATTCAACTTTACCATTTTGCTTTCTCACGTTCAACACTCTTTCAACTTCATAAACATTATCATCACTTTCTTTTTTTAAGGCATTGAACCTTTGGGTTATACCAATCGCTTAACAAACCTAGATGTTGCATAAAACTCAGAACAAAGTGGCATGTTAAATATCACTTAAAACTGTGCATTGGTTTGAGAAATCATTATGATTATTCTGTTTCATTCCCAGCAGGATGCTTGCACATTAGTTTGAGAAATCATTGTGATTGTATGTATTCACTTCTCTCTCATTCTTAACAGGATGCTCTTTTTGCTTTGCTAAGGTGGTTTTTTTAGATAAAAGAACTGATATACTAGAATCTGTTGAAGTTGATTGCAAAGACAATCAAACATTACCTTTGCAGGGATAGCACTTTTCTACATCTGGCTCTGCAACATCTTCATCAACATTCCTGGCCTGGCCAACTTTGATTGGCACTAGTCATTCATTGTCAATCACAGTCTCAGTAGAAGATTAAAATAAATTCAAAAATTTAATTTCATGTAAAAGAAACAAAGAAAAGTTCATACCATTGTTACCTTTCTGACAAGGTGCTGCTTTCTGTCCAGAGAAACAGTGTGTTTTCTTGAAACCTTTCCCTTTTGCTGCTTTGGAGCGTACTCCCAGATGCAAAGTTCTTTCAAATGATTTTTTTCGCTCAATGTTCTTAAGCCTCTTCAGTTCATCTTTAGAGGAAATAATATTCAAAACATGCATCAGACACTGAGAGGGAGATGTTAAAAAAGCAAATGATTTAAATATACTCACATTCAGGCTTTTCTCCTTCTTCTTCTTCTTCTTCTGAAGCCTTCATTGTCATATCATGTGGTAATGGTTTCTTATCATCTGTGCTTCATTCTTCGACTTTTATTATTTTTGGAGGATGAGACCAAGTCGATGATAGTTTGGGTAATGTACTATCATCCCTAACAAAGGCAGAATCATCATCCCTCACAATTGCAGAATCATT
>JALLPD010002047.1:0-10824 GCA_036940065.1 Cyclotella cf. meneghiniana | reverse complement strand
GTTATGTGTGCTTAACACTGTATCTTTTGAATGAAAAAGAATCATGTTAGAAGTATTTTATCATGTTCATTCCTTTTTTATATGCCTTATCTGTTGTCAAGTAGAATATTCCTTGATTTCAGTGATACCTTAAAATTATGATTTTTAAGTCAACTCATTTTTGCACTATGTTTGATTGGGATTTTAATTGTGGTTTGAAAATGTCAAGCTGTTGACATCAACATCTGTTGATCAAGTTGACTATTTTGATTGTCATAATGTGACTGGGTCCCTTCCCAGTGGCAGCAATGCTTTTGACTGTCACATGGGGTAGATCATAGGAGTATGGACATGTGTAGTCAACTAGACCAAATCTCACTATAGATAAACCACTGGTGTAAGAAGGTTCAGTCATCGACCATTTCATTCAATCTCAAGTGCACAATTCAATTATGTCTAAGTTACACATCTAACAAGTATATCTTTATCATCATGAAGCTGTTCAAATTAAATGCAGGAACATATTATGGTGCATTATCTCAAACATATACACAATCTTCAGAATCTATTTTTTCTTTCAGGTAGTTCTGTATAAAATGTCTCATTTGTTTGGCTCTAGTAGGGCTTGTTCATATTTTGGCCTGCTTGGATGATTGCACTATCATATGCCAGACTTTTGATTTAAAACAAAAGTTCAATTTGCAGTAGGGAGTGCGCATGGTGTACAATGCAAAGGAAAAAGTCATGTATATAGCACACATTTTCATTTGACTCTAACTGAGCAATCAAATATTTGTGGCTGTCATCCCTGTCAAAATGGATTGGTTTTTTGCACATTTATCAAAATTAAAATTTAAAAAATTTAAAAATTGGCTGATTTTTTGACAAAGTAAAAAATCTTAGAGAAAATTGAATTCCATACAAACGATATTAAATCTTGACTTTGTTGGACAAAATGAACTAAACAAAGTTGTTCTGTCAGATAAAACCGAGAAAATGGAAATCACAAACAAAATTTAGTTGTGCCGGTTTGAACAGAAGAAATGACAGGTAACAACAGAGCAAGAAATAGGTTATAACCACCAACCAGTGCTTTGTCAAAGATAACATATGCCACATAGCCTTTCAAATACTAACTAATGTGCTTTTCAATTTGTAAATGTTTAGATTAGACTAGTTATCTTTAAACAAAATTCTTGTTCATGGCAGAGGCAAAAATTGGATACCTTTGAACTCAACATATGATGTACTCATGAAATACTTCATGACTCCATCAGACAAAATCACCAACAAATTTTGTTCTCTCAGATGATGTCCCAGAGTTCCACATAACTGTCCCCTTTCACACATAATGAAGAAGTTTCCCAAACTAGTGATAGGTTTCCCCATTTCTAACTAAAGTCATATTTCTAATGCAACAATGATTTATTGATGCCTTCAATTGTGTATCTCACCTAAGCCGTTAGGTAGACAAATTTGGTTGAAAAAGAATAGTCCTGATACAAGAAGTAGAAGCGGCTTCCTGATTATTGGAAATTAATTTTTATAAGCTATTCTAACAGGATCAAATGGATTGCCATTTGGTGATCTTCATGCTTTTATCATGTATTTTATATGATGGCAAAATTTTATGTATTTACTTGTACCCTCTTGGATTCAGGAATGTCAATCAGAATTTTGGTGTGCCTGAAAAGGTTGTACAGAATATCCTGGCAGGACTGCCCAACATTCTGACAGGACTGACAAAAAGTTTGCCAGATTCCTGGGTCTTGCTAATATCAAGGGGTTTTGCAATATTCCTTGATCTTTCCAAAGGTTGTTGCCAAACCTTGGGATGTTTGGTAGGATCTTTCCCCCACTGGTCAGAACTCGGTTTGTTGGTGTCCCTATGTTGTGTTCATGGGCCCAGCAATGGATGAAGGTCCCTGGGAGCATCCTTGACTCATGTCATATTATGGACCTATGTCTACTTAAAGGGTATGTAGATACTTGGCTCACATCATTATCCAACATCAAACTATGATTTGCATAAAAGTAAGTGCTTCCTCTCTGTGCTCATATAAGAAATTTGTCTACACCTATTTTGGTTAAAACCTTCAGAGATTATCAACACTATTCAGAGAAGATTTCATAAATTTTCTTTCAGGTGATTACTTAGTATGATGATGACTTTTGTATTATTTCAAAAACACAAACTCTTGATAATATGAAAGAAAATTGAGAAGGAACACCATATATATATTGAATGTGTAACCAGGTGGAAGTGATTTCTTGAGGAGTAAGATTACAATGGTTCAAGAAATAATCTAATGCATGATTTCCTTATTTATTGAACTATTTAGCCAGTATATGAACAATTCATGAATGTAAACATAATTTCAAATATTTTATAAATGGAAAATGCATGAATGTTCTCTGTCAAATCTTTACAATGTTAAACAAATCTTATAGAGGTTGCTCAATTCATGATCTCTAATTGAAAAAGGCATATGTGCATCTGTGGTTGACCATGTCGTTCTTAATACATTGTCATATGGGCATCAAATGTCAGTTTTAGTATACATGACAAAATGACAAAATGTTCAACTCCTTGTTTGGTGCTCATCAGTTGGTAAGTGCTACAGCATGTATTGAATCATTTGACATTGGCATGATTGTACTAACTATCTATGAATTTCTGAGTTCAAGATTGGATGAGTCTGAGGTAGATCTTGTACATATATCCTTCAAACCAAAAATGGTCAGGGGCCTGGGAATAGAGGTCAGCTAATAGGAGCACTTTTGACAACCTATCCAAGCTCTCTTTAGTAAGTGCTCTGTACTATTTCCTTACCTAGTCTGCCTCTAAGCTACCCCCTTTCTATCTCCCAGAGCAGCTTGATTTCAAACACTCATCACTCTGTCCATATTTTTGTCCCCATGTTTGGGGTCTCAGAGGGGGGCGTAAAGGGGTACACATAATCTACAGAAAAGTAACATTGTTTGATCGTCATTTTTTCTGCTGGTGGCCAGCTTTACAATTTGTTCATTACATCTACAGTTTGATTAAGAAAGATGTTGTCGTACTTCAGGTAGTTGACCAGCTTTGAGAGATAGCAACTAGATTTAGATAAATGTAGTGGTTTACCATTGATCTTGCTAATTTTCATGAAGTTTATTTTGCCAATGTGTTTTGACACTTTTGTAGTAATGCAGTCTCAGCCCATTCCACTTGCTTCATGAATTGTATCAATTCCTCTGTTGGTTTGAATGTATGTTCTGTGTCAATCTGTTGAAATAGAAACAGTCCCCTTAAAGTACAAACTCAAGACAAGATGGCATATTCCCAATTTCTGAAGCAGATATGGTTTTTGAATTAACAATGTATTTTGACCTTCCCTGTTATTTATGTCCTGTTGATGCTGTATTAATGTTTACAGCGGGAAATGTTTTTTGACACTTAAATGTTTGTTTGATGTCACATAAGCTGCCAATGGCTGAACATTACAAGCCGGTGGCTTCATCCCATCAGAGGTTTTCATGGTCAATGCCTTGCTTGTTGTCCATGAGGCTTCTGATTTGGTTGAAGGCATTTCATCTGCATTCACATAAATACATTTCTCAGCATCATCCAACAGACAGTTCAGCAATAAAATGAATTCATTTGCAACTTCAAGAACTCTGTCAAATGTACTCAGGTGGCCAAAGCATTGTTTTGTAACATCCCTTGCTTTTTAATAGCAACATCAAAAACACCATTTTAGCATCTTCAATCTTGTGATATACAATCAGTTGGTGCACAAGATCATTGTAAGTAATGTAATGCCACTTTTAAGGTAGTTTGTTAGGAAACACAGTTTTTGCTGCATTGACTGAAGCCAATTGGAAATAAAAAGTTTCTGGTAAGAATGGAAATAGAAGGAGGTGAAAATCTCTTGTTGGCAATACATGAATAGAAATTATGAGATTTTAAATCTACTCTAAAATGATGATCAATGATCATCAATTATCATGAGTTTATTATGTAATTTACATGATAATTGTGCTCTCATAGTATGTTTCTACAGGGGTTGTAGGTAGCACTTCTGAGCTGGCGTAATTCCCATGTAGGATCTACATGATCCTGGTGTGTGATGTCGGATCATGATGTGGCCTGGTTAGATCTCTTCAGATCTCTTTAAGTTGAATGATCAATTTTTTGATTGATCTGGCTGTTGTCCATCGATTGCAATTTACGCAATTGTGTTATTTTGCCGATTGCAATTTACGCGATCGTGTTATTTCGTGGATCACAATTTACATGATCATGTTATTTTGCCAGTTGCAATTTACGCGATCGTGTTATTTTAGCAGGTCCAAGGTTCAAACCCTGGGCCAAACAGTATGATTTTTTATTGGTTCTGGGTTCAATTCCCAGGCCAGATTGCCTGCTTCAGGCATGTGTGATTCATGGACTATGTCAGGGCCCCCAATTTTGCCCTTTTTGAAGCTCAGAACAGTTCTCAAAGATAAAGTCATCACTGTATTTGTAGCTCCAGCAACTCACAGTGTTGCTTGGAAAGTGAAAAGTTTATGCAATATGTGATGAATTCAATTATGCTTTATTGATAGCTCTCCCTATTTTCCTCATACCTTGGCTTTTAGGAGGGCCAAGCCCCAAAACTTGACAAAGCATCACAGGATTCATAGCACCAGCTTGCAGCATTGATTCAAATGTTGAGAAATTTTATGCAACTTGTGATGTATCACAACTGGAACAGAGGGTATTTGTGCAGATTTTCCTTCACAATTTATTCAAAGACAACTAGTGGTACTACTAGTCACTGCAATCAATACATTAGTCCAATATGATTCTTACACAGATGCATTACTGTTTATTAGGTAGGCAGCATGCCATGTTAAGTTGTTGAATTGCAAACTGATATCCATTTTACAAAGGGGGAAGTGTTCCAATGGGTTGGGTGAGAAGGGAATGAAGTGGAAGTAACATATATCCAGTCATTTTGTGACTTGAAGGTCATAAAGACAATTTTAATGTAGAAGGATATTATTCTACCATTGTCACAAAATAGCTTCATTTTGATGTAAGTTGGTCCAAATATGTGCACAAATACATTCTGTTTGCACTGAGATCCATACATTACTCCACTGCATTGTAGTGGACATTTGTGTCATTTTAACATGTGACCCATTGTAACAGGGTCACAGATGAGTACCAGGTGTGCTTACATTGTCCACTATGCTCGGAACATACAAACGCCTGGCACTTGATTGTGACCCTGTTACAACTGGTCACATGTTGTATCTCTATACACATCAAATACAACAGTAGAGTTATTTATAGAATCTTATTTGGCACTTTTTTGATAGCTTTCACTGTTTCCCTCACATCATGGCTTCTAAAAGGGCCAATAACCCCACTCTTGGCTCATTTTGAAATTCAGAACAAGCTCCTGAAGATTATGTCACTAAAATTATCAAAAAATCCCAAGAGACTCTAGATAATTCTGAATCAAAAAAAATCCATTGTCCACAAAGAACCACCAACAATCTTGTTGAGTTCATTCTATACCAAAGACAGGGTGATGAAAAGTATGCATGACAAATTCACTGGAAAAGGAATACTATTGAAGGACTCTCAGATGTACAATGGTAATACTCCCAGAGGTGAAGAGACATTTTTATTTCAGTATTCAATCATTCCTATCAATGATGACCTCAATACTGCATATGTAGATTTTGATGAGAAGTGCATCAAAGAAGGAGGAAACTCATTTCAAGCATATCCAATACATCTGACGAAGAAACTGCCATCCCAAATTATAACCTTAAACACTTTAATGATGACCCCAAGTTGTTTAATAAACACATTGGAAGAGCCAAACATATTATAAATGATGCAATAAAGAAAATCTGATAAGACAAGAAGCAAATAAGATGAATGCCAAAAATATGTTTGAACTTGAGAGGACAATTGGTGATGGCATTGATGCTTACAGTCTATTGCTGGCCGAGTTTGTTTCTGAGTGAGTTTTAAAGGAGCAATCCATTTATCACATTTATCATCTCCATTTCAGATTTCAGATATTTTCCACATGAATATGAGGTTATATTTGGAATGTCCTGGAGATAAGATGGTGCATGTAAAGAAACCTACAATGGAAGTGTCTCATCAAACTGAAAAGAATTATACATAAGTTGTTGATATCAACTAATTCATGATGTGGAGGCACGATGGGGTTGTCAAAAGGCCAAGCTACAAACTGGACTTTCAAGGTCAGTCCTTGTCAGCCCCCTTTTTGCCATAAGCCAAAAGTGATTGATCAGGTCTGACAGAGTACCAGTAAATGAAGGCATGGTCAGAATTACTTTCTAACATGCAGGTCATTCTAGACTCTAAGTCTAATACCCATATCAGGCATCAGATTGTAGTCAGGAGATAGGGACAATGAAGATCTCCCTTCATGCAAGAACTCAAATTACAACAAAGCACTTGAAGTACTTAACGAGTTTGACTAGAAGAAGAGGAAATAAAATCTTGAATTAGAGGTGAGCAATTTCTATGGTTTTACTCCTTTCTGATCAAAATGATGAAAAGATTTTGGCAAGATTCAGGAAATAAGGTTAGGAGAGTGAAGTCATGGGAAAAGAGTTGGTCATTGAAGATGATACAATTGACAACCAGGTTATATGGAATTTTTCTAATCATCAACATTTTGCCCACCTTTTTCATTCTAACTTGCTACAATCTACCAAGGCCAGTTGTTGAGGTGTGATGTGAGAGATTCTTTGGTTTAGCAAGATACATTTTGGCTCTGAGACATTCAAGGTTGGGAGTAAGGACATACAAGCAGCTTGCTACGTTGGTAAGTAATATCCAGAAGGTATACACAGACCCTGAATGATTGGCTAATGAGTATTTGAGATGATGCAAGGGTAGACTGTGGAAGAAGGAGAATGATATAGAAGGGCTGAGGTGTTGAAATCTTGCACAAGTCCTCAAACCTGAGGCATTAGGGAATGTCCCACCTGCCATGCTGACTTTGGGCAAGTCATTGTCAGAGGGGCTATGGTGAAAGGCATTGTGGTATTGGATGGGGATAAGTCAATAATCATTGGCTTTATTCACATTAAAGATAATACATTTATAGAGTTCCACATCTAGAGATCAAAAGTATATTGATTGTGGTCAACTTAAGTTAACTTAAGAAATTAATAATTCACTTTGACTCCATCGTTCTCTGAAGAAAAAAGCAACTTAAACTTATCAATAAATCAAGCTTAAACTTATCAAACTTTTTGAGAAGACAAAAAATGAACTTCCCTTCCCAAGATTTTTGATAAAGTATATTGCCACCAAAGCAGATGTAGGTGGCAAGATCCAACAATCTGCCCACACCAAGAGATGTGCCCCAGTTTTTGTGTCAAGCCCATTATTTTTTTGATTTTTGCATTGATACTGCTGTGTCAGGCTCAGGAGGAAAACACCAGCAACAGGATGTGCCTTATGCCATCTGGCACCATTACTTGAGCTCAGATAGCATAATTCAATGGCAGTGAGGCCAATTGTCTTGTTGGCAATGCTTCAATTAAGGGGATTGTGCACAGACACAGGGAAATTGTATGCAAGGCACTAGGCTCAATTGTCCTGCTGCTGATGTTCTGTAGTTATGGCTGCGGGAGTTGCAAATATGACAGTTGACATTGATCTTCTGTTGTGTCCTGCATGATAGCCAATAGAGCTGGGCTTCATCCTTTGCCTTTCATGTCAGCAAAAACCAATGCAACAATCTCTATGAGGCATTTGATCCTTGTGATGTTCACAAGGGGCCCTTCAAGGGCTGCTGCTGATGTCCTGTGTGCAATGGCAGTGGACCAGCAAAACAATTTACTTGATGATGGTGCCACAGCTGGATGTGGATGTCAATTGAAACTGGCTGTAGCACATGTAATAAACTTTGTGACCAATACCCACTGTGGTATTCTTGTGTGTTGGTTGCAAAGCCAAAGTTACTGTAGCCCAAGCTGGGAAGCTGGGTGCATGGGCCATGTCTTGTTTACCAGTCCAAGACTTGGGGCACAACTTGAAAGCTGTGCAGGGGTGCCAGTTGGAAAATGGCTGATTTCACCTTATTTTGCCAATATTAATGTAACAGTAATGTTTATAAATAGACTTTCCTTGAGTATGTCTTCAATCCTGTTTAGCCAAACAAAATCACTACCTACTCCAACACATCTCTAGTGTGTATAGTATCTTCCTAATTTTTCCATCAAGTGAATTATGCATATCATAATAGTATGGTTTTCAGAGACATACACCACATACCTCTTGTGGTCACTGCACATGAAAGACCATGCCATGGGAAGTCATCAAGTTGACCCATAGACAAGCTTTTCTACTCTGTTTTGGCAGCCAGTGCTGTCATGGAATGTCATCATTGGTCAGCTCTTCTTGTTGTACGGGGTGCTGTGATGAAGGCCATTACAAAGACATGCATGTGAGTCAGTTAGCACTACTAGGTGCAACTAATTTTTATCATTAGTGCAAATTGTGAATATTATTCTTGCACATTGTGGATGCAGTTGTCCATGAGTATCTACAGTGAGGTCCACACACTATTCCCTGCCCTTGCATAACAAATGCCTTGTGTGAGCCTCAATCCGAAGGGACACCTGGGGTGCCCTTGAAGTTGTAGATTTCAGTAAACCATTCAAAGATGTGTGTTCCACTGTATGCTGTGTCACAAAGTGTTGATGACACTGCTGCACGGGCTAAGTTTGTTTGCTGTGATGACTGCAGCCTACTTCCACTGCAAAATCTCCCTGTGTCTGAAAAGAACAGTGGGACAGAGACCCCTTCCTCAAACATAAGTTATATTTCTCCCTATGATTGTGAATCCTCTCTGTGAAATTTGATGTTTCATTAGCATTGCAGACATCATCAAGGGCCCGACCAATGTCATGGCATATGGTTATCACCTGTCTGTCAGAGTTGCCATCAACTGCATTGATACCATACTCTATAGGAGCAACCATAATCATCGTCTGCCACATTCCTGTTCAATCATGTTCCTGCATCACCAAAGTGGTACTGATTCCTCTTCTTCTCAAGTGATTCAAGTGCTGCCACTTTCTCAAGTTTCAGGAGACTTGTAAATACTGCTGATTCATCCCTCAGTGCTCTCAAAATCAGCAATGGGACATGCTGTTTGACTTGTTAATGCTCTTTATAAAAGTTTCCTTCCAGTATCAACCAGGAGGATGCTGATGTTGATACCACATGACTGCTGCACAGAAGCCAGTGCAGAAATCTAGCCAAACCAGTAGTTGTATTATCAAATGCTTTTGAGTCTGATCACCCCATTATGCACTCTGTTGGCAGTAATCCAGTCTTGAGGGCAATTAGGACTCAGGGAGGAGTCTGCAGATTCAGTGCTCAGATGAGTCTGATGGCATTCTATGTTCCCAGTTGTTGAATGGGAAGTGGCACACTTTCCAATTGCAGAATGATCCAAAGTTGTGCATGGTTTGAGGGTGTCAGGAGATGTTAAAGTTCTTGCATGTGTAAGTCCAAAGCAAATTTTCACAAAACAGGATGAACACAGCTAGCTCATAACTTCTGCGGGAGGTCTGGAGGGTAGTTAGTTTGCAAGATGACATATCAAGTGATTTGTAATGAATCATGTGCATGTTAAAATGATATATTGCCTGATGCAATGTTGTCAAGGGCACTGAATGGGTTCTTCAGGCTTCATGATGAATTAATGTGAACTGTTGTTGTTCTGAGCAAAGAGAAACATTTGCCATGGGTACAAGAAACACTTTTGATATCAAGCAATGGATCTTGTTGTAACTTGCTGAATGTCTTTCAAGTCACCCAGCATACTGCAGAGTTGTTAAAAAGAGAAGGACTCTATTGAACACGTTGATGCGTCATATGTCTGTCTTATTTTGTCTATGCAATGGATCAAAGATGGCCAAGATACTCTTGCTGAATGTTTGCAGAAGGTTTTTTGCTTATTGACATGAACCAAGGATGCTCTCAGTGACTCTTGCCACAAATATGCCCAAATGGGACACAAGAATACCCCACACATGCAGGTATCCTTTGATACCTTTTATTTCAAGTACCAAGAACATCATGACACTCCCAGGAATCAAGACCATGAAATCTGGTATGACCAGGAGATCTTGACAAGACCAAGACAAACCAACAAGACCAAGTCTTCAATCAAGACCAAATAGAACCATGGTAGAATTCTACAGCCAATTACTGTAGAAAAATGATTATTTACGGTGACAGTGACTCAGACTCCTCTTGAAGTCTCGGGTCAGGTAGTACCGGGGAAAATAATGTTAGTTGTAAGAAACCTAAAATTAATTGTGAATTAAAAAATTACACTACCCCTGGTCTGATAAATACTACAAATATTTTAAATCCAAAAATAAATTCAAATTTAAAACCAAACAATAATCGACTGATCTTGAAAATTTCTTCTTAGATAGTCTTGAAGAAAAATCAATCCAACATGGACAGCGACTCAGATTTTGATGTCTCAGTAAAATTGGACACATCTGAGCCACATGGACCAAAGACAATAGTGGAATCAGTGACAGCAGTACTTGCTGTGCAAAAATTATTGACCAGAAATAAGGCCTTGACAAAACTCAAACACTTGTCCAGGAGTCACACAAACAACTTCTTGAGAGTCCTATTAGACACAGGGTCTGATGGTGACCTCATGTTTCACAAAAAAGGAACCACCAACAGCTTTCCCTACTTGAATAGGCAGGTGCCAAAGTATTGTCAAACATCAAATGGGTGCTTCCACACCAAAGGAAGAGGCAAAGTAACATTAAAATTCA
>JALLPD010002046.1:0-10827 GCA_036940065.1 Cyclotella cf. meneghiniana | reverse complement strand
TTACATGATAAATGCATGATAACTGTGTTTTGTCACCAAATCATTTTTGTAGTTAGTTAACCTCATAAAACCGATTTGGCTACAGTCACAACAGCTATACAGCAGTATCACCACCTACATAATAGCTAGTAATGCTGTTGGTTTAGTTTCATCTATCTTTGGACCTACCCCAACTTTCAGCTCAGGTCACTTGCCTGAGCTATCATTGCTTGCATTACCCTGACTGTCACCATTATTGCAAACACTGTGCAACTCTTCATTGCATTTTTTGCATTACTTGGCTTTGAATCCACACACCTTGCCACAGTTCCTGCGTTTTCCTTTGTCAGTTCATTCATCATCCACAGAAGAAAGATGTACCTCCTTTTTGATGACACGTCATCTACTTCCACTTTTTGTGAGTTGTTGGAACTTGGATATGCTGTTACATAGACTATCAAAATCAGGACTGGTGGACTTCAACTTGTCCAGGATAAACTGTGTACATGATGTGTTGTGATTCTTGCATGGTATCAACATGCACAGCTCGTGGTCCATCTTTGTAACCTCATACTTGTCTAAAACACTGACCAAGTTGAAATCCCTTGTGCCCTTCAAGTGAAGCTTTGCTACCTCAATCTCCAACTCAATCATAGTGCTTGCATCAGAGAGCTTATTGGCTTTCTTGGTTTTTGCAACAAACTCATATGCTAACCCATTGGGGTAATCATCACTTTTTGTCTTCCCCAACAGAGCAATACCATGACTCTTGCCCTGCCTCAATGCAATAATAGTGCACAGCTTCTTGTTTGCCTTACATAAGAGGCAAATTGGTGGGATTTGTGATGTCAATTAATGCAAACTCTGATTTGGTCGGACAGTTTTCCATTTTTTATGGGATCCAATGCATCCCCAACACCCATGAACTCAGCATAAGCCTCAATCTTGCTGGTGTACACACCAAAACTCTCCACCTTTCCATACCTATCAGGAATCTTGCTAGGGCTGTTATCGGTCATTTCACAGAAATTGTTAGATCTTCAGTTCCTTTTAACTTTATTGAGTTCCTTCGAAGTATGTTGGAAGTCTTCTTAAGCTGATCTTTGGACAATTCTAGTTAACAACTAATCTAATCTAGTTGTATCAATTTAGTTCTCTGTGTTGTGATTTATCTCCAGTTGCATTATTCGGACTGTCTTGGGATCTTAATCTTGGATGAGTCTTGTGGGACATAAAACATTGTGCACTTTCCCTATTCCAAGTGTGAGCAAATTTTCATCACTAACAATAAATACTGATGGTGACTCCTCCTTATTTTACATCCTTTCCAGCTTCCTTTTTAACTCCATCCTCTCATTCTTTGACATCTTAGTAATTAAATTACTATATTGTCAGTTAAGCACCTCCTAATGTCCCCCAAGAGCTGTGTCCACCATTGTGATGGGCTGAGAAATAGATGAGTTTAGTTTCAGCTCATAATCCTCACTCCAACCTTGAAATGGAGGGGCATCCTACCCAATCTCCATATTTCCCTCCACTTACTCACCATTGCATCTGGCTTAATCCCAGACAGGCCTGTGACTTGATAGTATGTCAGCAGCAAAGAAAGCTCTGCTTGATTGTAAGTTTCACATGACTTTGTTTGGACTAAAATAGTCCTTGCTTTCCTTTCCACATCATTCATTTTTTCTGACAAAGCTTTCCTCTTTGAATGAGTATTGATATCAGCCTCAACATTTTTCTTTTTCATTGCAAGAAATAAGCCATCATCAGTACAGTGTCCTCCTCCAGTGGCATGAAACAAATTGCCATGAGTGGTTGCTTTGCTGATTGTATCAATTCTCTCTTGAGAATGCTGCACTGTCACTGTTTTTTGAACCACCTTTATTGATGCCTTCAAAATGTCACCATAGTAGCCATGGTGCATGAGAAAAAAGTCAACAAGTTGTTTGCATGCTGAATTTGGCACATTTCAAAGATTGTGCTGTCATATTTGTCTCCAATTTCTTGGCAAACTTGGTTGTGGTTTTCAAGAGAAGCTCAGGTGAGAGGAGCAGTGCCAATCTTTTTCCATATTTCAGTGATTCTATCTCTAGAGAAGCCAACTTCAAATGCACTGGACACAACTACATTTGACAAGGATCATTGCCTCTGAATGCAGTTAACCCAACAATCCATGGAGAAAGACTTGTAGTTATCTCACCCACAATTCTAGCATCCGATATTTCCATTAAATTCTTAAAAAACTGAGCTGAGTCTTGACATGAGCCAAGGATGCTCTCTGGGGCCCTGGCCCATACAGTGCCCATTATCTGGACAGAAGGTTGCCCTCTTCACTTTATACAATACAAAGGAAGTACACAATCTCCAAAAATTAGTTTCTAAAAAAAATACAAATCATACATGCAGAGCTAGTATGTCTGTCAGAAACATTTATCCAAAGAACTAGCCATTCTCAGAAACCTTCCAGAGTTAAAAATTTCACTGACAGTTAGATCAATTGTAGAAATATTTAAGTCTTGCAACTGCTGCAGTCTGCTGCCAATATCTGTGAGAATTGAAAACAACTGCAGCCAAACAGAATAGAATTCAATTATCATGTAAATTGCATCATGAATACATGAGGATTGACATTCTGCAGTCCTCAGTTGCAATGCCTTTAAATTGTTAATAAAATTAATATCCAATCATCATGAAACCACGTTTTTCATTTACTTTCTCTACAACTACATTTCTCTAAGATTCAACTTAGGTCAAGTCTTGAAGTAACCATAGTTTTGACAGGAATCTCAATTTTGTCAACTTGATTGATTGAAGCAAAACCTAACTCAACTAAATCTCTCTCTCAAATATCAAACCAGCTTCTGAAATTGAAATATGTTCACCTTACTCTTCTCTCCTCTGCATTATTGATCTTTCCACAGGTCAGCTCAGTTGCATTACATTTCAATAATCGATTAAGCAACCATGAACAATCACGATTGATAACAGGCTTAGTACATGTTATCAACACAGCAGTTAGTTTAGATTGTGAAGTATCTGCACCTTTGACATTCAATTGCTTGATCTGCACATAACTCGCAAATGCATTCACAAGATGCTGAACTGTAAGCCAAGACAATTTCCCTTCTTTACCCTTTTGTAATGGGGAGACACCAAATCTACCTGCCACTACTTCATGCTGAATTATTGGTTGTGAATTGAAACACCGTATTATTCAGGTACCTTCTCACCCACTTGCTGGGCTGACAATTTCTTCTCCTCCACTGGTTTGCAAATTTCCTCAGGATACATGTTTGTTGCTTTTTATTGGCCAACTTGTGTTGTAACTTGGCAGGTATATTGTTTGTATGCTTTTATTGAGCCAGTGCTGACTTGAGTCTTGTCTCTTTGATGCAAGGCATCATACCAAGAGGCAAGTTTGTATCAACAGTGTGGATGTCAGAGTTGAAACAGTTGATTGAGAGGGTAATTTGGCAGTATTGACTTGTTTTGTGGGTGGGATAGCCAAGCAATGAACTCTCACTTGGAGGGTGCACTTGTTTGACTCCTCGAGGGTGAATTTCGCCACTCTCATAATGGCCAGAACAATGAGAGTTGGGTGCTCCTGCTTTGCATGAGCAGCCTTTTTAACAAGGTCCTGCACCTCAGCCTCACTCCTACTCATGTTGAGAGTAGGCCTGAAGTATGGTGTCATAATTTCAACATTTGGATTAGTTATTCCTTCTGTAACTCAGTGGCATGATGTGTTGGTCTCATATTTTTTAAGCACACAAACTTTGAATGGAATTTTGCAGATGTTAATGATGTCCCCAAACCATTGTATGATACAGCAAAATGACTAGAGTCCTGTGACAAATCCAAAGTATTAGTCAGAATCAAAGCTGTCAAGGCTGAAAAAGTTATGACTAATCTAAGAAAAAGTGTGATTATTTGTTTTTTGATTTTTGTTTTGAAATGAGGTGCAACAGTAATCCACTTAAACTGGTACTACAGTTGTTAGTTTTAGTCCTAAGGTGAGGTCCATACCATAGACAAACAGTCATAGTAGCATAGGGAGTCTCACCCCCTACTTAGGTCCATATGGGTTATCCAAACCATAGAATTGTCAGATAGTAGTACAATAGCACAATTCCCTTAAGAGAGCACCCTGATCTCTCATTCATCTGACAAAGTATTGTATTGTACCAGTTTAACTGTACCATAGTACACTCATGTTACATCGAACCATGTAAAAAACATACCATCTACATAACCAAAATCACTGCAGAATACTTCCACACCATGACCTTTTCCACCACCACAACCCAATGGCCTCTAACACAAAAACGACAACTGCAATCCTATTTTCCCCACAATTGCTCTCATCAACACATGACTTGTGATGATCCTGCCACTTGGTTTTGTCAGATTGGTGGTTTTGATGGAGCAAAATCACCATTCTACCATGCATTTTTTGTTATACCATGGCCACACTGATCAGATGCAGGAAAAGTAAAGTTATTGCAATTGTTCATTGGTTTTAATTGCAATTGATGCATCACATCCATTCCAAGCATAGATATGTCCATTGATGTTTTTTCTGGGTCATTCTGAATAGGCTTGTCATCAGGAGTGGATGGGGTGTTTTCACTGAACACAAAGATTTTCTTTGCGGAGTTCAGTGGAAAGTTGAACGCTTACAAAACAATACTTTAGGATGGCAGCAATCATGCAAATGATAATTTTCCATTGAGATATATCTCAGTGGGCAAGTTTTAATTGTTTATGTTGACAATTGACAAAAATTAAGCACAAAAAACAAACAAATAACGCAAAGCAATATATAATTCTTTTTTATGAATTCATCAATTATTTCATTTGAGTCTTCACTCAGATGACCAGGCTGATTGTTGTGTTTTTAAGTTGCATGGACAAAAAAATGTTGATTCCTTTTTCTCATGTATGGCTTGGAGGGCACTGCTCTCATTATGTTGCTCTCCACCATCATCAGCAGGCAGTATTGATGGCTGAGCTGATGTGGCGGTACTACTGTCTGCTGGAAGTTGAGCATTGGTGGTGGAGGCTTCAAAGAGGCTGAATAGGGCACCAGTGGTGTAAGCAAGGATTCCATTGTCAGTGGGAAGGATGGCAGTGTTGTTGCTGTCTTCTGGAGCTAGGGCAGTGATGTCTCCGTTGTTGGTGGTGGGTATGGTTTCGAGCTATGAAGAGGGTGCTATTTGAGGTATTGAGGGGTGCAATTTCAGCTGGCCATGGCAGAGTTGACTCCAACCTGCCACAGAGAGCTGAATCATACCCTTATGAGCACGGACAGAAGGTGACATCATAGGGCCTATGCTGGTATGGACAAGGCCTAAGACACATGGGACAGATGATGTGAAGGGCTTGGTGAACACAAATAATAGAGGTGTCACAAATAGGCACTCCCTCTTGAGATAGCACCCCTCTCTTCTCCCTCTCTCTTTAATGGGATGGACCATTAGAGTGGACAAGGCACCACAAGGTTATTATGTCAGATGGTTTGAATCTAGCAGAATATGTTGGCACACAACTACTACCTCTTCTAGTTGGTTCTGCTGCTATCTCTTTGCAAACTGAAACAATTAAAATATTATGATCCACCTGACCAACATAACAAAACAACCCAACATCTTTCACAAATTTACCTCTCTAAGTGTAAAGCTTATATGCTGCAGCTGCTCCTAAATCATGAAACATCACAATATTCTTTACAACCAATAAAGGTACACAAGACATTGTTTCATGCCCAAGTGTCTTGCCACCTACACCACATTCACCTGTGTTTGCACTGTTAGTGCAATCCTTGGCACTGCCCATGAGATCCTTTGCACGGCTCATGTGATCCTTTGCATGGTATGATGGATCCAGTGATGGATCCCCAACATACTCATGTGTACTGGTTCTGAAGGACATTGCTCGGGCCCACATCAAATCAGTGTTAGTAAGACAGGATCCATATTCATGATCTGTGATCAAAACTTGTAAATGCCTTACCCTGAAGAGGCTTGGTGAAGTGATCAGTCAACATCTCTCCAGTGGAACAGTACTTAATCTCAAGCTCACCCAACTTGACTTGGTCTGTGGTAAAAAAGAATGTTCATGTTGCATGTTTGGCATCTGCCGGACTCTTTACCGTTTTCTCTAACAAAATGCCACTCTGATTGTCCTGGTATACAACCATACAGTTAACCTTGTACCTCAATGACTCAATGAAAAAATTTCTCCAGATAATCTGTCCTCATACATCAGCCACCACCACAAGCTCACCCTTGGTAGAACTCTTAGTGTTCAATATCTGTTTGCATGAAATCCCAATCCAATCCCCTTCCCAAGAGTCAATCCGCACCAGTATGTGATTTAAAATCTCATGCGCTGCAAAAGCAGCATCAACATACCATTGAATAAATTCCATTTTTAGGTTGCAGGTTTGAATAGGGAGAGCAAGATACAGTGTACCTTGAATTTACTTAAGAGGATGCTCTAAGGATGCCTCACCCTAGTGCAGAGAAATGCAGTTGTTGTTCTTATATCATGGTGATATCTTGTTGTGAAAAATATTGCCTGGGCAACAGCATGATGAAAAGCATGAGCTCTTGACTCACCCAAGACACATTTGTTGGGATTGTTGCCAGGTCTCACCTCAAACAACTTACCAGTTGATGGCGTAACAGCATTTGATGTGATAGCCTGCGGAAACTTGGCAATCATTCTCTTAAGAATATTAAGCATGCTAACCCTCAACTATATGTGATATGAGAAATCTATATCCATGCCCAAGTAATCATGATGATACCCATGTGAAACTCTCAGATTACACTAAATTCTTGTAAACCATTCAATTACTTTACCAACCGCTTCTCTGTCCATGTGTGAGATCTTGAAGTCATCAACAATACTTGTAATAGTCATTTGCTTACCATTGACCACCTTGGTAGCAGTGCAGGGATGATACTTATCGATCTTGAAATCATGCTCTTTCAGTTCTGACACCAGCTTGCAATAGAACAGCACAGCAGCCTTGAGAGTTCCATGTAAGGCCTTTTGGAGTGTAACATACAGGATAGCCTTCCCATCCTTTCCATAGGTAATGTATTTTATGTAGATTTCAGGCACCACTGCTGCCATCAATTCCGCTATTTCACCACATAATACCATCACTACTAGGTCATCCATATCAGCATGCAAAAAGGCACCGGGTAAGTCAATTACGGCAACATCCCATTCCTCCTCTGCATCAATAGCTGCAGAATTTAACACCAATTCTGACAAGACTGTTGGGAAGGCAGTATCTTCTCTATTAATGTCTTCCCTATGTTTCCTACCATTCACACCATTCTACTCTTGATGTTTCCACTATGTTTCTCTTCCAAGAAAATGAGAGATTCAATTGCCTTCCTGCATTATTCTGGTGTGAGATCTTCAATTCTGTTTGGTGCAAATGTATTCTCCATTTGGATCTGAGAAATTTCTGCTTGGATTGATTCAGCACCATGCTTTCCATATGCCTTCAATCCCCTTTTAGGCCATACTGAGCCATGACTTTAGCACCAGCCCAGGGAAGCTACCTCCGAGGATTTCCATGACCTTTTACACTACCACAGTCATCAGCCCATCCAGTTAACTGTCTTCAATGAACTGCTGCATTTCACACAACATGTTTGTATAATGAAACTGATATTTTGGTGACTTTGTTAAGATCTGCAGTGCCATACTATAGCCTCTAATATATCTTGGTCTTGATGCCTTCTCTTCATAATTAACCCATGCAAACCCCAAACAATGTGAGTAATCCCATACTCGATCAGTTCTCAAGTTATGGATCGCCATTTCCAAGGGATCTACACTTTATGAAATGTTCAATCCAGACTCATCATCTATGAGACATGAGACCTTGATCTAACTCACAAACAAGATGATTAATTGATGGATTGGATGGTTCATAGATCATCTCAATATCAGAGACATTGGTTGGAAAATTCTCCTCATCTGATGGGGACTCAACATTGAATGATTCTGCACCAGTTCCACTCACTGTACTCTTGTCATACATATGAGAATCAAAACTTTCTTCAAGGCCACTGCTAGGAACACTCCTGCTATTCTCACACTTTACACTGGGAAGACTCCTGGCTTCACTATCCTACTATCATAAGTCCACAAATCTGCACCACCATGATACGGCTGAGTTAAGGATCATGATATCCAGAGTCAACCTCAACCAAGTCAGGCATATCAGAGGAATCAACCACCTGCAGAGGAGAATTATAGTCATGTACTCCTGCCATAGTGGGATCAGTCACACCATGGATAACATCATGCACATCTGTTACCTTACCATTACTGGCAGTACAATTTAGATCAAGAAGGTTAGGTTGTCCCTCCATTCAGGCGATTTTATGAATATGTTGAATTACTATCTTAGGCATGGGCAATACATAACAAACGCCCCGAGTTATCTTCTCCATAGTATCTAAGGTAAAAAATGTGTTGGTGCCTTGCAGATTCCCAGTACGACCCATGCAGATAACATCATCCATTCATGCACTGGGTGAGTTGTGTGGATGTGTGTTGACATTGACTTAACAAAAAGAGCTAAAAGGGGCACGGCAATGAAGCTTCCAATCCAAGGAAGTGTTAATCATAATTGCATGAGGGCTGTAAGTCTGAGAACAGCCATTTTTGGATGGAAATGCATTCAACCACATCACAATGAAAGCAATTGATTCAACAATAATCCTACCTGGTACTGCATGGAATGGCATTCTAGCAAACAGAGCTTGGTGTTGTTCCTTCATCACCCTAATTTTACATGCTAGCTCCGGTGTGTGCTCTGCGGCCGCAGTTGTATTGAGATCAGTACCCTGTCAGTGATCTCTGATGCATTCAAACTGACCATCGGCTAAAGCAGCTCAAACAATGAACCCTTTCCTCTGATAGACTTCAATAACCCTGTTGACGGCATCCCTAAAATTAATTGCAGTAACATCTGGAAGATAGAGGTTACAAGATCTTTACCCCAAGAGACAGTTACCATAAAAGGCAGTTCAGATACAAACGTAACATCCCTCACAGCAATTATTTCCTGGTTCCTTTCATAGATTTCAGGAGGGATTTGGACGTATTCTACAACCACAGAAGGAGGCTGCTGATGAACTGTCTTTCCTTTGAGACTGTGCATGTCTGGCCCATATACATCTTGTACAATTTTAATATCAGCAATTGTTAATGGGCAATTCTTATTCTTTGGGAGATAATCCATGGCTTCCTAATCATGTAGAGATAGAAACCCCACAAGTTCCAACCCTTCATGAACCATTTTTACACTCTTATCTGGCAATGGGTGTAACCCTGCATATTCTCAAATACAATCTCCACACAGGAATACTGAGCTAAAGTCTTGCCATCATGACCAATGCTTGGTCTCCCCTCCAAATCATAATAAAACAACCCCTCCTCAGACTCAATGAATGTCCATGGATGTGGTTCACCAGGAACATAAATAATGAATGTATTCTCACTCTCACTCTCATATATGATATAACTAGACTTATTCATTTTTGCAAGGTAAAGGATATTAGCAATCCCATTCTCATCAAGCCAAACATTCTTTATACTCCTAAAATTCCCACAGTGAGTGACTCTAGTCGACCCATCTAGAGAATGGATAAGAACAGGATGGGGTGGAGGACAAACATAGGTGAGGAGTTTTCTATTTTGGAACACATTGCGGTAGACTGGCTGTCCAACAGGATCCATGACTTAGGGATTGTTCTTGCAACCTCCTTATGGGTCATTATGAAATCAATACTGTCTTTGCCTGGCAAACCGGTTGTGGTGAAAAACTAGTACTGTATAATGGCACTTGAGGATGAGCAGCACCAGTAGTAATTAACTTCTCATGCTGACCATTGCCCACTGCTGACTGGCTTGAAACATCAACACTTGGTGATGGTCCCTTTTCAGTTTGATCCTCAACTGTGGCATTTAACTTTTCTGTGTTTCTTGCCTTACGGGGACACTCATAGGCAAAATCCCCCAAATCCCCACATGCAAAGCACTTTATAGAACTCTTGTCTCTAACACTAGTTTTCATAGCCAATGAAACACCACAACTTGAGAGTGGCCTAGTAAAATGGCCTCCAGAATCATTATTGTCTTCCAGTGAGTCAGCATGTGGTATGTGCCCACCATTGTTGTTGGATATTATTTGTCTTTGCCTAGAGTGCATGAATTCTCCAAGTCTCTAACCAAAAATCTTTATACTTGCCATTAACCTTTTTGAGGAAAGCCATTGCCATAGAGGCTTCCTGAACAATTCCTCCTGTTAGATCAAGTCACTCGATTCAAGGGTTTCCCAACAACTGTCAACCAACATTTTTCTGGCACTCCACTGAGCCGAAAACTTGCTTTATGATGGCATCTCATAAAACTTTACCTGACTAGCATACTTCCTGAGGAGGATAGGATGAACCCCAATTAACCTTGATGACTGATCAATGACAGCTGCATATACTATGGGTTTTGGAGAAGGGTATCAAATAATATTGTAGAGAAATAATAATTCGCACAGAAAAATATCACTCTGGTGTTATTTTCACTTTAATTCACACACCGGTGTTATTTTCACTTTAACACTTTCTGTGCGATCCTTCCCACTACCCATTAGATCCTTGGCACGAGCTTGGCATGGCTAATGTGATCCTTTGCATGGCATAATGGATCCCGTGATGGATTACCAACAGAGTGCAATACCCTCTGAGAATACTGTGAACATACACAAAATAAAATACACCGTGTGATCAACAGGGTCATACCTACTGTGTGTCA
>JALLPD010002045.1:0-13086 GCA_036940065.1 Cyclotella cf. meneghiniana | reverse complement strand
GGATAGCATCAGTAGATAACCCAGCCATTTCCTCCTCCCTCTTTTCATGTAGTTGCGCCAACACCTCCAAAGCATGGGAAACTTTAGCAGAAGAGGTGGACAATGAAGCAGTCTGTTTGGACATTGTGTTCGTATTGTGATGTTTTTGTTGTCTATAAAAATGACTCGAAGATTACACAATAGATCTATCCTTATGAATTAGATCAATAATAACTAGAGCTATCTGTAATGGTGTGAAATGAATATTTTTTACTTTATCACATTATCTTTCACAACAGATTCTGTTTTAGTATTGACCAGCATGTAGGTACATTTCCCACGACTTAATTTCCCTATAAATTATCAATTACATTGATGATCTAGTAGTGTAATTAAAATGAAGGCAAAGGAAACGTAATTGATGTTGTAAGAAAATATGTTTGTGAATTCTGAAGTTAGATTTTCAGTAGCTTTTAGGATTTTCAGTGATTAGAGAATTTCTAGAGAATTAGATGATTTTTAGAGAATCAGAGAATTATTCTATTAATTGCAAATAATTGAGGCACTAGCAGCAGTTTCAAGCTTTTTTGTAGCTTGTTCTTTGTGATTACTGGATGCCTCACGTAATAACAAATTATTTTGTAGGTTGGGTAATGTTAGCACAGCCTATATCAGTAGCATGTTAGTTGATTGATTTGTATTTGGTTTGTTTATTGCAATTCTATAAGTTCCACAATGAAGAAGAATAGTTTGCCTGTCTTTCACCAGAAACTAGCCCTTCTTGATGTGATTCAGTGTGTTCACACACAAAGCTGTAATTTTATTTGTCAAATAGTGATAAGCAAATAGCATTTTTATAGCCAAAAATTACTATTGCACTATTGAGCCCAAGCATCATGATATTGTTTGTATCAATAGGCCAACCGATAGAAAAAATTAACAATTTTCTATTTGGTTATTTGATTTAGTGGAGTTGAATTGTCAAAGAGGGTGCTTTTCGACCCTTTCAAATAGATGTTGTCAAATAGCCAAATAGCATTTCAAATAGCATTCCTCTTCTATTTTTGCATCATCCTATGAGTATCTATTGTTCATGCCCCCAAACAACCAACAACCGCCTATGGACTCCTAAAATTTCCCAACCATTGTTAATGACTATACACCTCCACTATTGGGGGTGACAGACAATTTGATGTAGAGGACAACAGACTACTAGCAACAATGTGGGGACTAAGAAGAGGTCATTTGGAGGATCATATTTATTATTGTGCAAATTAGCAAAGCAGTAAATGTTGCTATTCTGTACTGAATCATTTAAAATAGAACAGACTAATTAACCCATTAACTATCAACTATTCACCATCACCATCCACAGAACTTGCAACATCTACTGCATTTGTAACAGAGTTGGTGGCCTGATCATTCACAATAGATGTGTTGGAAAGCTTGTTGAGTAGTTCAATAATTTTACAATTATATGCATCCTCACCCATGGCTGAAATGAATGTTGCTTTGTTTTCATTGTATAGAAGAAGTTGTGCAGAAACAATATCATTTTGAGACTTCATGACACCATTCTGTTTGATGTTGTTCCTAATCTGTTTGCAAACTTCTGGGGAATGTCTGCTAGCTGATGACCACTGGGAATCTAGGACAAATCCTTTGGTTTCTTCGGAGTGTATGGCATGCAATTTCCATACTCCAGTCCTCAACTCTTCCATATATGATCCCCAGTCATGACTTTCTTTGCATTTAATAGTGTCATTGCCATTTCCCCTTTTGGTTTTGTGGTCGTAGAAAGTTTACTATTCGGCTATTGAACTGTTCCCTATTTGGGTATATTCCAATTCTACAACAAAATCATGATGTTTGCGAATATAGAAATAGATTTAATCACTATTATTACTATTCCCAATTTTCTATTTGATGATCAACATCGCAGCCTAATTTTGTGTTCCAAACCATACTGACAACAACATGTTGATTGTTGGCAAATAAACAGCAAATTAAGTAAATATTATGAATGATGCAATGGTCTTTAAATTATTTTTGTAATTATTTATACATTTTGATGAGCATTGATTTTGATTAAATGATAAATTAATTGATTTAAATTAATTATTTAATATAATCAATCAATTAATCTGTTTCCAATTAATTTGTTAATTTATTCTTCTTACTAGTTTAACTGTAGTACTTTCACACCCCCTTTTGTAACAAAACAATTCTCATCAATTTTCTTACTGATGATAACTGTTTTACAGCTCTTGCAGCAGAATTTGCACTAAATAAAATAAATTCATCTTTTTACAAGCTGTTGATTGGTATATGGGTCAATGGGTCTCAGTCCACTGCAAACCAATCTAAATCTCGCCGGCGCATGGATCTTCAAAAATAAACATGCAACACCAATGCCACGCCAATATGTTACACATTCCATATGCTCTTCATCTCCAGAAATAATTGTGACAACATAGTGTCATCTCACTCCTTATATGACTAGTAATGAGGAAGAGCTTAAGGCTCTTGTGAAGAGGGCTGCCAAGGCCAAAGCAGACCATCCAACTCTCAGCATCCCAGAGGAAACGAGAGTGGCAACTTATACATTCAAGGAGAGTAATGATTGCACTCTAGAGAAGAGTATGGCATCAGTACCACCTCCATCCACAATCAAGGTTATGCAACATTCTCCTGCATTGACAGTATCAATGCTCACTCCAACTGTTGGTACACTTCTTCAACTGAAGAAGATTAAAGATTAGGCGTACATCTGATGAGCTTAACAGAAATGTGCCAACGCATTGAAAACCAAGCTTTACCACAAAGCTTCACACAACAGAGCCTCCTCTCTCTACTCTAGCAAGCTGTCAAAGCCAGAGAGAGAGAAGAAAATGTTGGCAAGTGAGGTTAGTGAGCTGGTGTTGGGGGAGTTTGGAGTTGAAATTCATAAACATACAATACAGTGCAAGGTGGCTGAGGATTAAATCGATGTTAGTCCAAAAACAAGAAGAACAGGGAGAGTTGTACCCTGATTGTGCTACAGAATACTCTGGGCAATGCTTTTGAGAGCTACATTCATAGAAAACAATGAACTGGTCAGGGCAATGAGATAACCAACAAGAAACTGATCAAGCTGAAGAAGAAATTCATGAGATATGTCATTGTTTAGGATTGCAAGCATTTGCTGATTCGTTCGTTGAAATCTACAGCATCAGAAGCTTACAAATGGTAGAAGCAACAATATGGAGGAACAGTGTGTTTGGAGCACAACCTACTTCAATATAAAGTCTTGGTTTGATAATTGGGAGTGGGATTTGTTGGAGTTGGGATTTGCTGAATTTGATTCTAATGGGAAGACCCTGATGCTTATGGGACAACTCAAAAAAATACAACATTTATGAGATCTATCTTTGCAACAGAGGTGGTAGGCCGGAGATTACATTTTATTCTCCCAATCTTTCCAGTCATGGTGGAGACACAATTAAAACTAGCATGACAACTACAATGATCACTTGAAGTACTGCTGCCAGAGCACCTATGCCAAGGCACTTCTAGTTCTCAACAATGGCTCAATCAGAAGACACTCAATATGTGAACATTAGGATGAGGACTTCTCTAAAAATTAAAGGTAAATTTGGAACTAATTGTGAAAAAGAGTGACCAGTTACAATTACCATGAATTTGAAAGAGAACTCAGGACATTTTTTAAATTCTATTGTGCCATTGTTCCCAAACGCCAACGACGTCTGAGGTAAGAGAGTTGTAATGATGGTTGAAAGTGATCCAGGCAGAATGAAGTTGAATTTTTGGCAGATACAAGGACTCTTGGGTTTATTGTTTATCCAGGAGTACCAAATACTACTGCAGTCACTCAAGAGACTGATCAGAGCTGTGGTCCATTCAAGACACAATTCAAAAAAAATGAAGATATTATCAGACTCTAGGTTAATTGGCAACTACACTACTAGTTTGCTGCCATGGATGGTCAGACTTGTGGTGTTTGGAGGGACAGATACAGTCTCTGGTGTTGTTATTCCCTACAGTGAATTTGATGTTGGTTTCTCCAGAGAACAAAATTGTGTGGTGTAGGAAAAGTGTGGTGCCACTCCATTGACCCAAGCATACCTACAAAACAATTCACAAGTTGGGAGAGAGATTGGTGATGATGAAGATGTAACAAACACTGCAATGGCCCACATTGAAGACTCATTTTTTGTCAGATAATGTACATGATTGCCATGTTTCAAGATTACTATTAAAAAGGTTAGCAGAAGTCAGTAACGGTGCTACAGAGGGAATTGAAAAAATCAACAAGCAACAACTCACAGCAATCTCTTTCATGCAACAGGAGGTGGCCATTTGACAGGTGATGATTTTCTTTTGGCTGCACAAAAGAAGTTTGTTCAAACACAAATAAAAGAAATGCAAAAGAGGGAGGAGTCTTCTGGAAAGATACTGGATGTTGAGAGGAAGGGGAGAGAAATTTTGGCAAAATCAAAAGCATTTCAAACTTAAATCTGTTGAGTTCCAAGTCTTGTTGACTTATAATCAAGTCAAGGGTCTTAGAGCAATGAAAAAGGATGCAATGGCTGCAAAGTCAAAGGGAGTACTAGATAGTCAGAAGGATGCACCAATTTGCAGCAAATGGAGTGCAATGGAAACTCAGAGCCAATAACTTAAGCTGGCACAGCACTTGGGAGGAATCTGTAGACCTTAACAAGACAGACAGTAAATGTTATTACTAAAATCTCATGGGAGAAAAAAGAAGAGTTGAGAAAGAAGCTGGGAGAAATGGAAGAACTGGAGGAGGAAGAACACTCACCTTTATTTTCTGTGATGCCTAATTTGACATGCAAAAATTCACCATCAATGTCTGATGAACAGCCCACCCATGTTAATACAGAAATGACCAACAACAAAGGCATCTATGAGGTGGTGATGTAGAGGAATAAATTGGGAAAAACTAATTATAAAAATCAACTTACAAGCAGTAAATTCCCATCTGCCCTGCTTCGGGTCTTGACGGCCACCATGTAACAAAATATGCATGGTAGAAATGGTGAGATTTCACACAAAACATCACAAATCTGACTTAACCAAGCAGCAGAATGGTTGCAGGGTGTGTGTTAGTGAGGTCTATGGTGGCAGCCCCTGTGTTGCAATGGAAATTTTCATGGAAGAGTTAATGCCATGGGGTCGCAGAAATTGTCAAGGTGCAGATGTATTGTTTTGTGACTTAATTTTTTGTTGTTGCATAGAATCTGTTATGCTCTTTTATGAAAAGTGATGTAATGTGGCAGTACAAGAGTTAAACTGGTACACTCCTCAACTTTAATTCTCCCATTTTTATCATTTGATTGTTGTATTTTGTTTACCATGGCATGATTCAAAAGCACTGCTAACATTTTATTCATAAGATTGTTCATAACATCGCTGCTTTAAACATTCTTATAACCATTACCTCTAACCATCAAAGTTGTTTTGTCTGTAAGATCCTCCTTATAAAAGCCCTATGAACAACACTCTTTTCTCTGCCAAATCGAGATTTTATGAACACTCTTATGAACATTCTTCTTTATTCCACTAATCAAGAAGGGATTAGGATATGATAGGCATATTTAAATATTATATTTGTCATTATAATCTATGCTCATCCTCTCAGATTTGTCATGAAAATTTTGATTGTGGCTAATCTTGCCTTGTCATGCAGGAGGGCCTGCTGTCATCACTCTTGCACAAACAAAAATCAAAGCTAAATTTAGTAAGCTACAACTGAACCCACATTCCTGTGCTCCATGGCTATATGTTGACACACCTCAAACTTCATGAACATACCCTTCCACAACTATGTCTCTCCCTGCCTCTCCCTCCATTCCCCCTTACCTCACATTCCTCACCACATGATTTGACCTCTGCCATCAAAACCATTGTCGCAATTCTCCTTCATATTCTCCTTCAGCATCATCCAGCAGATCACCATCGGCAGCCATAAAAAAAGTTCCATTACATTGCCCTCAACATCCCCATCTGCTAGCCCCAGCAAGTCTCCGTTGACATCTCCTTCTTCATCACCAGTAAGTCTCCTTCAAAGTCTGTTTCATCATCACCCAGCAGATAGCCATTGGTGTCTCCCAGCGTGTTTCCATCAAAACATCCCAGCAGGGGGTGCATTGGTATGTAATACAAAAAGTAAAAAACTTATAAGTGTCTGGCACATATTTTCAGTTGACTCCAACTTTGCCCTCAACCATTTTTTACCTGCATTGTCAAGCTCTTTTTCCTCATCACCAAAAAAATCGAATCGTTAATCACCCCCAAAATTCAACATTTGATTCTCAAATATTGTCCCCCCAACAAAGTTGTTTGCAATTTTTGCAATGCAGTCGCACGGGGGCAACATTAAGAAATGCGACTGCATTGCCCGGTTTTTGTTCTGTACGCACGTTGCGCTGCAAAGTGAGAATCAGGCAGCACAAAAAACGCTCACGACCACGATGAGATGGCGTCCACTGAAGCTGGTTCCAAAGAACTAACTGATCACAGTGGTTCTGATGATTCTGGTAATGTGCCGCCCCTTGGCACTATCAAGGCAAGGTGCCGCGACCCTCCGATCACCCAGCAACCACATCCCTTTGAAAAAACACCCATCTTCACCCCAATTCTTGAAGTGCGCAAACCTCCAAATTTGGAGGCACTGGGAAGAAAAGCAGGGTCATTTTTGACCCTGTCAACTGTGGTCTCTCTGTCCCTCTACCTCCATTGAAGGTAAGAGGCAGGGGATGTAATTTGTAGTCAAAAGCAAGGTGACTTTATCATATTTTGCATATTTTCATCCAAAAAATTTCACAGAATACTCACATTTTATTGTGCCATCATTCCCGTTGCAGCTTCAAACCTCAACAATCAACTGAAAATGAAGGGGAAATCAAAGCCATAGGTGGAGGTTGATTGTTATGATGCTATAAAAAATTAACTGCAAAAATTGTTCAACAGAGGAAGGAGGAAAGGTATTTTTTGTGACATATGAAAAAGACCTATATTGCTGATTTCACTGCTTTCAACAACACACCAATCTACCAGCAAAGTCTCTATTTTGATTATTCTTGTATCATAATGAAAGTGATAAAGAATTATTTGCATGAAGCGTAACAAATTGACAAAATTACTGTTGTCATTATAATATTTTAGAAGATTTGTCAGTGATACAAGCAAGTAATCAATGTATACATTCAATTATTATTGTTGTACATTGTTCAAGTTGTGATGGGGATTATTTCGATTGTTCTTTTGCTCTTTTGTATTGGGACTGTTACATGACAATACATTGACATGTGTCATCAAAGAGACCCAGTGCATTGCCCTCAAAATCGCTGTCTACAAGCACAAGCAAGTCTCCTTCAAATCATCCTTTGTTGTCACACAGCAGATAACCATCATCATCTCCCAGCGTGTTGCCATGTGAGAGACCCGGTGTGTTGCCCTCAAAATTCTCATCTGCTAGCCCCAGAAAATCTCCTTCAAAGTGCTTGGGAAGGAGTGAGTTTGGAAGGCTGCAATTTGGGGAGGCTTGAATTCCAGAGGCCGCCAGTTCGGGAAGCTGCAATTTGGGGAGGCTGCAAGTTCTGAAGGCTATGGTTTGAGGAGGCTTGAATTCGGGAGGATGCGAGTTCAGAAGGCCATGATTTTGGGTGGCTTGAATTAGAGAGGGCATGAGTTTGAGAGGCTGTGATTTGGAAAGGCTGCACGTTCAGAAGGCTGTGATTTGGGGAGGCTCTGATGATTTGGGGAGACTGCAATTCTAGAAGGCCTTGATTTTTCAAGGCTCAAATTCGAATGGCTGCAAGAGGCTGCAATTTGAGGAGGCTGTGAGTTCAGAAAGCCAGTGAGGCACCATCGAGGAGACTCCATCCAAAAGCCTTAACAAATTGCCAACCATGTCTCCATCCACAAGAGCCCTAGCAAAGCACCCACTAAGGCTCCATCCAAGAGTCCTAGCAAATTTCCAACAAAGTTTCCATTCAAAAGCCCTACTAAAATTTCCATGTCTCCAACCAAAAGACTTAAGAGTCGCACCAAATTACTCACCGAATCCCCATCAAAAAGTCCAATGTAGTCACCCACTGGACTATCATGTATTGCAAGAGAGTAGAAACAAATCAAGAGGATGATTTCCCTCATAAGTTCAACAGTGTCATGGGGTGCAGGAATGAACGTGTAACAGAGGAAGTTACAAAGTTTGGGGATCTGATTGATCATCTATCGTTCTTGGAATAGGGTAAGGGTTTGCTGGGGGGTTGTTTGTTTTGGAGTCATTTTATGTGGGTTGTGGGTGGAGGGTTATGCTGCTGGGGGGGTTGTTTTGGAGGCATTTTACTTGTGTTGTGGGTGGGGGGGGGGAATATGTTACAGTGAATGGATGGTTATTGGCATATCATAGGCATCTTTTAAAGAATATGGCTGTGACTTTGTATGAGATTGGGTGAGCGCTGTATTTGAATGGTTTGTTGCAGTGTTTTGTTGGTGATCATTATAGTTCATTTTAATGAATGCTCATACTTTGTTTCCCCATTTCACTGCATTTTTGTCATGGCTTTGATCTAGGCATAATCTTAATTTGGTTAAACACTGTTTCTTCTTCATCCTTACGTAAGTAGTGATCATCCTCCCCAACTCATGGAGGAATAGGACAGCAGCAATGTGTACGAACTATTGGGAGATGGTAAGTTTTTGTTGTTGATCATTAAAATATCAAGAAGTCCTTTACTTATACCGTTATGTTGATGGGTGACCATCTGAATTGGATTGCAACTTTTTTCCATCAACCCCTAAAAAGTGGTGGCTCATGCATTTCTTAGATGTTGTCCAAGAATGGGCAGAAGTTGGTGAGTTATGCAAGTGAATACTACACCTGTGATGCCTATACATTTTGTCACTTCTGACTGAAACTTGTCATACATGTGAATCTTGTGTAGATATCAAACAAACTGACTTCTATGTAATGCTCCAGTATACAAGTGGAGCATAATTGTTAACTTAAGTAGGTAGAATCAACAAATGGCATCCTTGCCATTGGGATGCATAGAAGAGGAAGTAGAGGGTGTGAGTGGGAGTTGATTTTACAGAAGGATGCAATTTACGTCATTGCAGGGTCGGTGGGTGAGATGTTGAAGGGTTTTCCTGTATTGCTTTCAGTTTTGTTTTGATGCCATTCTCTGGCTTGGTTTGATACTCTCACTGGGGTGTTGATTGAGTTGGGTGAGAAGATCCTCAGAAACTTGCTTGTGATCGAATATTCACTTGATTTGTTTTCCTCGTTATTTGTCTTTTCTGTGTCAACACAAAGATATGCTTGCCAGTAATGCAACAAATAATAATATGACTCCTATCTGCAACACACACCATAACTAGGATGCAAATGACCACTTTGAATAGCTGCTTTGCTTTCTTTCATATTATTGATGAATTTTGCACAAGTCTCAATGTGAATACAAAGTGGTAAGCAATAAAAAACTAAGGGATCTGATGTCATTAGAAAAAATGGAGGACCATTGTAAGACGTCTCTGTCTCCATTGCATTTAAGGTAGGTATTTTCAGTCCTGCCAAAACTGCAAAAATTTCTTTCCAACATCCCTCAACTTCATGACAGGGACAATTACTTGATTTGTTCCGACAAAAAATAGTAGTTGTCAGAGGATATGTAGAGTGTCCAAGTCAATAAATTTAACCCTACATCAGTATCAGGTTTGTGGTGAGAAATAAGTCTTTCAAATTTATCATAACTTCTCCTACATTTGTTGTTGGGATGCTAGCTTCCTGTTGCAATCAGATCAATATCCCCCATGTGGCATTGCTTAGGATACTTGTACTCTTTTGTCTTTTGCTTCAGGTGGTCCAGTCTGGGTTGAGAGAAAAGCTTGTGAAAGCTGTTGTCATGGCTTCTGTTCAACCAGCCTCAAAACAAGGACAAGAATGCTGAGTCCTCTTCTTTTCATTGGCACACAATTCTATGGAAAGTGGTATAATAAGTTGTGATGCCAACAGAATGAGCGACTACTTAATTCTTTTACTTATTCATTTGGCGGTGGGATGGATGTAAAAAGGGTGCTAAATTTTGCTGTGAGTTTCATTTCCTTCCATAAATATGCTTGATGTAGTTATTGCACATTTTTCCGGTCTGAAGCATTTCCATTCCCAAAGGTTGAAACATTAGATCAAGACCTGGCATCTTTCAACATTATATTAGTGACTGACAGATAACTACCGAATCCACCCATCTCAAAAGAAGTAATGGCTGAGCTTGAATGACTTTGAGAGCAAGCTGGTGTGTAGTTTCTCTTTTCCTAGACTACTTTCAGTGGGCGGATGGTCTTCTATACTCATTTGTTCTTCACATTAAATATGTACACTCTGTTTTGTCAAAATGCCAACTGATGTCACTTCAAGCATCTGGAATTTTTAAACATGTAGGCTCAGTTTGTATCAAGCTAGCCATTCAATTTTGGCCAGAAATTTGATGTTGACAACCAACAATCAGCATTAATAAAAACATTTTCTCACCATTTATATAATTATAATCAGAGCATCCAAAGCACACCAGTCTATCTTCAATACAACAAAAATTTGGTGTGTCTAGCTTAATGGCAGAACAAGGTCGAATTGTGACAAAAGGAGACGAGCAATAACGAGAAGTTTGATTTGGTTAGCAAATGAAAAGGTGCTATGAAAAAGGACACTTTGATGCACTGTGAACTGCACCTCCTTGCTTATTTCTTTTACCCAAATACAAATAAAATCATGATAGAACCCTGCTCAATCAGGGATTCTAAATCTGCTGCAAATGTCACAGTAAAAGCAATGGTGCTGCAAATGTCACAGTCAAAGCAATGGTGAGCTGTCATATCTCTTGCTACTTTCTCATTTTGTTGTTTTATTTTATTCTAACAAGTTTTTGCATTCTTCATCATGAAATCTGTAGCTCCCCTGAGATAGAGGAATTACGTCTAGTGATACAGACTCAGTGGCAGTACCATAAGGAACTGGATGAACTTTTCAATCCGTTTGACACCAGGAGTAGAATACGACAATCAGTAACTCTCCCTAGAATGGGAATGTCTGGTTTTGTACATGGTGTTTGCTTCCACCTTTGATTCAGATCAGTTGTATTTGTTTCTTTGTTGTATTTCATGCCTTTCATCTTATGGAAAGCTTTTGGTAATAATCAACAGCTTATCAAAGCGGTGTTATGTAATTGAAGTATCACTGGAATGAATGTATCATGATCGGACATTTGGTAATTTCAGTCAAAGGTAAGCATTGTGACATGATCATTTCTGGTTGATATATGTAATTGTGTTTGTATCACGTTCGTCTTTTGGTCTTAATCATCTGGACATGGGTCATTCACAATTTCAATATCCTTTTCTTCCTGAAACTCCCTTGGCTCCAACATTTCTTCAATTGAATTATTCTTACCACCATTCTTGCACCATTGCTGATTTGTTTGCATGAGACAGGGTTCAGACAGATGTTATGTTCCTGAGAAGATGCATGCTGTCCAAGATGGAAGGGTGGAACAAAGCAGATGGGGGAGTAACATGGATGTTGTCTTTCATGAGTTGGCCACTTACTCCCCATAGGCGGCCAACCTGATCCCTGTGCTACCACACACAGCTGTTTGACCATAAACCTGTGGACACACCCCAAAGTTGTTGTGCGGCAACAGATTATCTCGGCAAGCTGTTTCTTCTCATAGGGATGTGCAGAAGTTGTTGAACCCAAGTCTTTGATGTGAGGGGTTGGTGGGTGTGCTCAGGCCTAGGTGTTGGTGGTAAATGCTACGCGGTGGGGCAAAGCACTGTGTAAATGTTTGTCTTGACTTTGTTAAGGCTTTGTGCTCTCGTTATCACTCTGCTCTAATTTTATGTTTATTGTGGGAGTGATACCCTGTGTAGTTGTATGACTTCAGCAACTCTCTCACGAAAAGTCACGTCTGGGTCCGTATTGAAATCTGTATTTGGTTCATGAGTCCCTTGGCAAAACCTCCCACAGTCTCCAATCCTCATTGGTTGCCTTAGTCATCACTTCATCACCTTTTTCAATGCCCCCTTGCCCTCTCCTCTGTTAACTCCCCACTTGCCATCTCCTTTCTTTTCCTTCATACACTCTGTCATTCAATACTCATCAGTGACATCTTCTACTGTTTTTGATCAAACTATACTGGGTGTATTATATGCCTCTTGTCTTACAGAAAGCTGTTGGTAAAAATTGACAGCTGACCTAAGGGTTGTTACATAACTGAAGCATCCAGTTAGTCTCCTGTTGAATAATTGGTTGAGATCATAAAACAAGTCAGAGAGATCTCCATTCTCTTGTCCTTGAAAGTTTATGACTTTTGTCTATCCTCTATCCTCCACCCTCTCTTTGCCCTCTTGTAAAGGGCCCTCATGTAAATGATCAGATCAACTGCTGTATTTGTATCTGTTTTCCTTTTGCATTAACCACCTTTACCTTTTTTGTTGAAGAGCCATCAATGCCCCCCCAGACTTTGCATCCAATCAGATAATCTGATTTCTTCAACTATGTTTGACAATCTGTTGAGATCACTTTTATCCAATTTCCCTTGTTAGTGGGTGCCTGTTGCAGTTTGATTTTTCACCCAAAAAACAAGAAATGAGTTAACAATTGATCTGGTGCAAGAAAACATCAACAACAAAAGAGTCAACAATTGATCTGGTCCAAGAAACAGGTGTTTGGGCGAACCAAATATTTAGTTTTTGGGCGTTTGGGTGAACAATGGAATTATAGCAAGCACTCAGTGAGTTGTTTATTCTTCAGTATTTCTTTGATTGATGATACCTTGCAGACTTAAAATCACCTTAAAAGGTTATGAGTACTTTGCTTTCTTATCAATTTTGGTGTATTTATATGTTTTTCTGGAGCAGAGGAGTTCACAAATATACTCCTACCAATGTTTCTTGATTTTTCAACGGATGGTGATCGGAAGATTTGTTCATAAGCTGTTTGTAAGCTATTGTTCTTAAAATTTTGTTCATAAGGTTATGATGAAAAGTGTGGATATCAGCTTAAGGATGTTCATAAGAGAATTG
>JALLPD010002044.1:0-10778 GCA_036940065.1 Cyclotella cf. meneghiniana | reverse complement strand
CCTCAACCTAAATATTTTTTTCTTTTGAACCTACTACTTTCCCACAACCTCACTATGTTAAAAGTCAGTTTCCCTCAACCTCATTGTGGCTAATATAGATGAGCACTGCTCATGGCTGGTACGGTACAATAGACTGAATTCATAAAAACAGGGGGAGGGGTATTCACTGAGCTCCAGAAGGGGGTATTTATAGGGCTTCGGGGATGCACTTTGCTGTGTGTGTGGCGCTGTGTGGCGGCCTGTGGCGGCATCACAACAAATCATGAATTCGCAGTACCGGCATAGCATTGCCCTATCCATTGCAGCCAGTCTCCTCCACGTTCACGGGCTTGTCATGCAATAAGAAACCTCTTCGACAAGAGAGATAATCTAAGAGTTGTTTTCAATTCGGAGCTCTTTGTTCCCGATCGAACCAACTAGTCCAGTAAATCATCCAGTGGATACAATATATTATTTAATAAATAGTCGACATGAACTTCGTGGCCCAAGTAGAAGATCATCTACGTGATTTGGGCGCTGAGGCGAGAAAGACCCATCCTGGTAAATGATTGTCCTCTCTTGATAATCGCACCACATGCTTGGACACGTTCTCTCACTTGTTCTCACCCATGTCATCATCCCCCTCAGGAGTCAAGGAGGCCTCCGAACGCGCCATTCTCCACCTCCGCTCCCTCCAAACACAATACGTGGCCGCCGTCCGACGCGCCGGGGCTTCCAAATCTCCCACCAACAATGCCGTGTCCACCTCTCCGCAGCACGCCCATCCGACCACGGCTTTATTTCGCTCACAAGACGTCCTTCGTCCCTTCCTCTTGGCTTTGAATCATCCCGATGCATCTCTCTCCCTAGTTAGCATCGCCATGGAATCCATTCAATTGCTCCTGCGAGGGGATGCCGTTCGAACCGAGGACGGAGTCCACATCAGCCGAGTGTTGGTTGTACAAGCGAGAGAATGCAGAGCCTCCTTGGGGGGAACCGGTAGTGCGGGATTGGGTATGATTCATGCGGCTTCCACCACGGTTTCGGGGGCTTTGGGATTTGCCTCTTGGGGTAAGACTGCGTCGTCGGCGATGGAATCGCGGAGTGTTGCGACCTTGATTCAACGAGCGGTGAAGGAGGATCAGTCGATTGCGTTTAAGGTGTTGCAAACGATTACCATGTTGGTGGATTCGAGATCGCTGGAGTTGTCGGGGGAAGTTTTGGGGCAGTGCCTTTTGGGGTGTCTTATTTTGGGTGCTGGAGAGAGTTATATCCAGGGGATTGACAAGCATGCTATGTCGGGAATGAGGATGGACGCAAAAGATGGTGGACATGTTGGTGCATCTCTGAGTGGTGTTGCTAATGTGCGCAGAACAGCCTTGGCTACGATGAATCAAACTTTATCTATTTTATTTGAACGAGCGAGAGATGTCATGATGTCACATGCAGTTGAGTCGATAGAGGAAAACAGCTGTAACGAATCATCAATATTGATGGTGGCACTGCAGACCTTGGCAGATCTTTGTATATTTGTCCACAATTTTCAAGATCAGGAGTCTTTGAGTGAGCGAATTGTTGGGCCATTTTCTTTCTCGGTGGATGAAGGTTTGGCTCCATCTCCGACCACCTGTTTTTCTTTGATCAATGTGATTTTCAAGCAACGATGCAACGATTTCTTCAGATTTTGTCGGGATTATTTTGGCAGTCATGTTTCTAATACGGAAGAGGATAGTATCCATGAAGTGCATGCGCCAAAATTTCTTGCGAACCGCAATCTTCAATTTGCCTCTCAGTCCATCTACCGAACATCTCAGCTTGTATTGTCAGTCTTACAGTCACAATCCAAATATTACGCCACAAAATCTACAACAGAAAAGTCGGTAGAGGCATCTTCAGAATCAACGTCATTCTGTTTCTTTTTCTACGCAGCATCGTTGGGGTCAACAATTTTAACGAGTTATTTGGTGCCATCATCGTTAGAATTTTATGAGAAATTCGACGTAATACAGCTTTCCACCGGTGACTATGACTCAGAAACGCAAATCCTGAGTCAAACTGCGCTGGGTATGATACAACTTTTGGTTGGATTCGTTTCTGGGGCAACGGAAGCATATCACAAGTCTGAGTTTGAAGATGGATATATTTTTAGTCAAACTGAGCGGGAATATTTGAACATTGGGCTGCGTGACGATGCTCTTGCTGCGAGTCTGGATGATTCTGCAACAAGTCGTCGCAGGTCTACCGTACATGCGGGTGCTCTGCAGCCATCGCCTGACCCACTCATCTCCAATGATAGGTTGTGGAGAGCGTTTTTATCACTGGAGGTGCTTTGTAGTTTGTTGTGCAAGCACTTAGAACATTTAGTTTTGTTGGATGATATTGTTTCTCGTGATGGCATCTGCGCTGACTCTTCACGTGAAAAATGTACGTCGACGATCAGTACGATTTCAAAGGCAACAAGTGATCTGGCAACAATCTCAGGAAGCAACAGGGAGAGAATTTTACATGTTGTTCTTATTGCACATGATGATAAGTCGCCAGTAGGAGAGCCTTCAAGTGCAGCCGCCAGCCTTGGTGAAAAGTTCTTAGACTCGCTGACGGGTGGTTCTGGGGAGGTTCCTGTTTGCGATACGGGTCTGGCTACCTGGTTGGCGTTCAAATGTGTCCTTGCACTTGCTCAATCATCGAGAAAGATTGTTCAGTCGAGCAAGGAAGCAAAATGCCCTAATTCACAACGCAAAATCGCGCGACAGATTCTAATTGGAGCATTCGCTCCGTCTGTCTCTGTTTTGCAGCATTTCATAAAACGTATGTCCGGCTCACATGTTGTGGTATCCCAGACGCTTCGTGCGTATGAGGATTTGGCGTACGCTTCTATGATGTTAGACAACATGGAAGAGAATTTGCGTCGGCAAGCAATTCTAACATCTCTTTGTAAGCTGTGCCTTCCTTCGTGGGGAAAGAATCGTGCAAACTCGTAAGTTGTTGCCATAAGACTTATTTCCTATGCCTAGGTATTGAAGAACTAACGTCTGGTTGATTTTCACCCAATTAGTCAGCTGAAAGAATCCAATGTTGATACTCTTTGGGTACTTCTTTGGATTGTTCACGTGCACTATGATGAAATACAGGACGAATGGCATACAATTTTGTCAACGCTAGACCAGCTAGGCATCCTCTCAATCAAATCATCGAAACTTCCGGAGTCCTACTCTAATATGGCATCCGAAATAGCAGAAGCTTTGGTTCGGTTGCCAAAGTTCACTACATGTTTCTCTGTCGAAGCTCTTCTTCACTTTGTTTCTGCTCTTATTTCTCTTTCCGAAGTTGTATCCTTTGCTTTATTCGTTGAACAAAGCAGTGATCTCTCTCGACAAAATTCTGAGAGTTTTGATTACGGAGATGGCAAAGATGACGGCACACCTGGAGGACGAGATTCGATTAGCGGAAAACTGATGAGCTTTGCTGGTCGTTCATTGGGATTTGTTGGAGGATCAGTCCAGGCAATGGTAGCCACGAATTCTACACTACGGAGATCGCAATCTGTAGAGAGTGCCTCTCCGCAATTTTGCAAGGTTTACTCTGATGAATTCCGAGAGGCGTCGTGTGCACACATGATGGCAATGAAGATTTCAACTCCACGATCTATAATCCGGAAGCTTCCTTTTCCATTGCTGTTGCTTTGTGATGTAGCGGAGGCAAATTTTTATCGCTTCAGTGTTGTAGAAGAAGCTCTTGCTCTTCATCTTTGCGATATTGTTGCGAAATCAACCGCCCCAGAATACAGAACATTTGCCATGGAAATTCTTATTCATTTCATCCCGCTCTCATTGTCCGATTCACTCGAGAATTCAGCAATCCGTCGCTGCAAGCCTATATCAACACCCAAGAAAAAAGACAGACACAAACCTCTACAAATGGACCCGATCAACTCAGATCAGGCAACGATCGACGACGCGCCATTTACCGGAAGTGACGTGCACTCATTGAAAATTCTCTGCAACACTATGCGAAGCAGTTGTCAGCCCGAAACAGCTGAAACTGGTTTAAATGCTCTGCACATAGTTCTTGAGGGAGCATGCCACTATCTTTATGGAGATAATTTGGTCAGTGTTATCGAGACACTCTCGATTTTGTCGGGCTTCACTTACTCTGAAAACGGTTGTCCAGAAGTCATTGACAGATCTAAGAAATCATGGGTAAACGTGTCCACAAAGTCCTTTCAAATCTTCAAACTGATATTTGATAACTTCTTAGAGCCTGCTGCAACTGACTCACTGGAATCTCCATCCCATTCAGCGAAAGAGCGAGAGTCAATTGTAGACTGTTGTGTCTCATTTGGTAAATCGCGACACGATGTGAACACATCACTTACTGCTACGGGCATGCTGTGGACTCTTGCCGATCAATATCCAACACCAGGTACATTAGATCTTGTGTTATCAAAACTTTCGTATTTGGCCCTCGACAATCGACCGGAGTTGAGAAATTGTGCGGTGAATACATTGGTTTCGTGTGCAGTTGGCCGAGGGCACCAATTCACTGATGAACAATGGGAAAGGGTTCTCAACGAAACAATATTTGGGATCATGAAGGATATTTCGGGTGCAATCCAGGGATCGGGTAATGAGCGCTCTAAAACAGACGACAGTGGAAGCTCTCAGCGATACAAAGTGGCGGTTCATCACTCTCGGGATTCAGCAACCAAGCAATGGTCTACCACTCTAGTCTTGACTCTTCGAGGACTAGAGAGGGTGCTGCGACTGTTTTTCTCGCAGCTCCTCGCATCCACGTCTAATAAGAACAACGGTCACAGAGATAGCCCATGGTTTCTCTATACCTGGAAAGAAATCCTCAGGATATCACTTGAAAGTGCCACATTATCTGGGGGGAGAGAGACACTAGAGATCCGCTTGGCCGGGATAGAGTTGATAGTGCTCTGTGCCCAGCTGTCTTGTGTATCAGGAATGGTGGCGTTTGCAAACTCAGCAAGAGTTGGTACCAACATGGAGGTGGTGGGCGGTGCCCTTCGGAGTGTTAGATCTGCAACTGTGCCAGAAGAACAGAAAGGGGCCATTGGTGATACACCGTTGGAGCCTGAGGTAGAAAAGTGGCGGACACACTTGTTTGATTTGGCATTTTCTTCATTGGTGGCTGATTTCCGTGATCATTTGGAATGTTGTCACGAAACAATGTCAGATGCATCTGACCATTACATGATAGACTCCGTCTCGAATCAAGTCTTGAATAAGTTGACTGGGGAACTCGCGAAACTTTACGAATGTTGCAAGAATGATGAAATGCTACCTTCGTCTTGTGAACTACGACTCGATATCTTCGAAGAAGATGATGGTAGCAATGAAAGCAGGTTTGTTGACTTGCTTTTGATAATTGTTGAGAAGACTCCACGAGAAAATTCAAGATTCCTGAATCAAGTTCAGAGAGGAGTTATGACTTTGCTCCAGGCGATGGCATCACACTCGTCCCTGAAGGCCTTAAAGGCACTAACCAGCTTATCGGGCGATAACATGTTTGTGTAAGGGCGACTTTGTGTATTTCGACTTGTTTTTTCTTCGCTTGCCATGCCCCCTCATATGATTAATTCACCCTTTAAATAGGAGGTCAATAGCTCTATCAGACGATCCAGATCATAATGGATCAACTGAAAGCCATTGTAAGTATGCGTATAGCTCTCTCTATAGTTGTCACGGTGTCACATTTTGTATCAAAGAGACTGTTATTCACTACTGTTTCTCTCCAGACGAAGTATTCGAACAAGAGGCCGCGAAAACAGTTGCTAGTGTGTTTAATTCAGATGGCATGACTGATGAGGTCAGAATTGTTGTCATGTGCTCTGTTTTATCACAATACCTTAAACTGTACGGCAACCCTGATCTGTCTGATCAAATTACAAGTACGAGGAGAGCTTCTGAAGCAAGATATGACTTGTTCTTGTGTGTTATTGATTCGGGAGTGGAGGCAGTGGCTCGTCTTGATGTCAAACGCAAAAACGAAAGTTTAGTCCTTGATGCTATTTGGGATAGAATTTTATGCGCGGTGACTTCGATATTGTTGCCACAACCAATGAACAGACACGACGCCTATTTGTATCACTCGAAGACTTTCGTCAATGTAGTTGCAACTGTTCTCTTGCACCTTCCAACTAGAACATATGAACAAGCCGAGTCTATGTTAGAGAAGGGTGCCGATAGGGCAGTTGAAGTCGCTTTTGAATGTAATGCTGAAACCACCGAACTTGCCTGTAGAATAATTGACGGTGCAGTAGATGTCTTCCTTGCTTGCTTCATGGGCCTGTGTCAAAAAATGCCATCTTGTTCAGCAATTCAGACATTGTCACATAAAATACTGGGAGAACTTGTATCAGAACCCCAGGGAGCCCATTTTCCTGTTGAAGGGAAGGCTCAACAGAATCTCGCTCTGGCTGTTTGTGAGAGTCTTCAAGCAACAGACAGCCAAGAATTACTTATTGGGCTTTTCCCCATACTTTGCAGATTGACAAATTACCAGAATGACAGTCTTCGTCGAGCTGCTGGCGCAATTTTAGGGGGAATTAACATATCAGAAGCAATTTTGCGCGAACGTAGACGTGCCAGTGTTGCAGAGATCAAAGCGAAAGAAGTAGAAGAGGAAAACAATGCATTGTTAGAGGAAATCGAGTATCTTCAAGCAGAGAACGAAGAGTTGCATCGCCAGCTAGCAGTCTTCTCTGAAAGTTCGGATTACACATGAGCATCTGACATGTGGTGAAGCTTAGGCGCCTGAGTTTGCGTAAGTTGGCGAACAAGTGAAGTGCACCGTAGTTAAAGCAAAATCAACAGCCTTCACCGTAGATTTTTACTAGTTGCGTGAGGGTTAAATACAACATTTACGGCGACAACCGATATCAACGCCCCCCCTGATATGTTAGACATCAATGCTATGTTAAGTTCCATCACGTTTTGGAGGAAGACAATGAGAGTGCAACCAGCTTAGTTGCTTGTGATTTGTGAGGTTTACAACTTAAAGCCAAGATGACATATTTTAACTGGTGTTGCCCAACTCACTTCCACGAAAGATCGCATGCAAGACTAATATGATCGCTCGGAAAATGCTCATTTGGCATAGCTATGTACTTCTTGACAGAATCAAGTGTTGGAGTTGGAGCAGATGATTTCCCATCAGCGAAATTCTCCGTCACTAATATATAGTCAAGGGTACAAACAAAAGTCTCAATAAAATGAGTGAATTCTGGGCAATCTTCTTCACTGTAGCCCGATGCAAACTTGGGAAACGACGGGGGGAACTCTAAATCTATTGCCTCGACATCATGATACAAGTTACCTGCAGCACCTTCTTCCCATTCGTATGTGCATAGATGCTTCCAAGTCTTTCCATTGCTAGAGTGAAGATACCTGTTCAAGAGAAGCTTCATTACCCCACTGGTAGGATGAGAATTCAAGTCCCCGCACAATATAATTCTATAAGGAATGTTAAACCATTAGACTAAATGCAGCAGAAAATGATTTGTCGGGTTGCTTTTCGTTGAACTCACGGGCAAAACTGGTTTTCAATGTGCTGAATTTCGAGCTGGAAAACACGAAAATCAGGACATAAATTGAGTGATGCATACATTGAAAATCTCTACGACAAAATTGTGAACACACCTGCCGACAAGCCATTAACATTTTCAGACACCGAATATGACTAGGACGAATTTGGTATTGTTACGGAACAGTGAAATTGAGGCACTTAATAAAAAGAGTACCACCAAATAATTCAACCGGAACGTACCTAGCAAGTGGATGATAAAAAAGATGGGTGTTGCCTTGACGAAGAGAGTATAACAATAAATGGGATCACTTCCAAGCATTTTCAGTTCGATTTTGAAGATAATCTAAAAATGCTTACCAACGACCACCTTTTCACCATCACATCTCTTTGTCAAAACAACAGTTTGAAGAACATGACCCAGTTTATTAAATAAAACATTTCTCAAATGTTCATGCTTTTCAAGAAGGTAGGACATATCGCGCAAGCTCTTCCATTGATTCTTGTGCATTCTTTCCTCACATGAGAATGCCTCAATCATTTCTCGGAATGTGTGTGCTTCGCATGTCATGTGAAACACAATGAGTCTTTCTGATTCGCTTATGCATGGAAAAGTGGTGGCGACAGTTAAAAACTTACTCTGCATGTCAGGAACACGAACACTCTCAAACACATCTAATGACCAAAACAATGCGCAGCCTTCTCGAACCCCATCTGCCACTCCTACACCTTTCTGGCTGTAATAGCCCTGATACCCCATCACATTCATCACCGGATGCAACAAGTCACGGAATACATCGGCGTCCACCTCTTGCAAACATACAATGTCAGGATGATAGTCCAAAAGCTCGTGTACAATCAACGCATGACGCCTCCATTTAACGATGTGTTTGAACTCGCAATGAGAATATATTCTATCCGATTCGTGTTCCTTCTCCACGTCGCGGGAGGCGTTTTGATCTGCAAGTATATTGTACGTGACCACTCGTAGATTTGAAGCACCATCGTCGTCATTGCTTGTTCTCTGACCTTTCCATCCCTCCCGAAGAGACATGACGGGCATGTCAGGAAGAGGCTCAACTAATTTTTGAAACTCGTAAGCTTCTGCGCATCCCATCCCATTGTGTCCGGGACGCTTCGGAACCAAAACCACAGTAAGTTTCTTTCCTACATCAGATGCCGTGGGAGCGTACCAGGAGCTGTCAGGACATACCTCGCTGCCATCGGCAAACCACGATATTTGTACATGAGTAGCGTACAGACATGTGCATTCTATCACGATTGGTGTACGTTCAAAGATGTGAGTGTGTTGAAAGGATCCAAACGTTGATACCGAGGTTATTGTAGGTGGACATGAATCGAGCATGAGTGGTACCCATACTGTGTTTGCCTCGGAGACTGTAATCGGGATGCAGAGGGCATATCGTCCAGAATTTCCTTTGGAATTGTGAATGGCATCTGATATTGTCGTGTTTTGTGTGTATCCTATTGGTTTATATCCCTTCAATTCGCCATAGGGAAGTTCGGGCGATGGGCCAGTCGAATTGCACAAAGTGCAAAGGCTAATGGTGAAAGATTCCAAAATATAATCCATCCCAATCGATTCTGCTTCTTCAACAAGACCGTCATCCGTCGTATCTTGCTTTTCGAGCAACAAGGGAACCAAACTCAAGACCTCTTGTCCGCCCTTTTTCTTCTTCCTCTTTCCTTTGGTCAAATTCCCCACCTTTTTCTCCAACGAAATTTGTATTCGCTGACATGTTTTTGAAATTTCCTCGTTGGGATTCCTTACCATGTGTATTTTTGTTACTTTTGTGACGTCAGTATTGTTTTGGTCAAATAAATAAATGTCCAGAGAGATGCTTCCTTCTTTGTCTTTGTCTGGCTTCTCGATACTGAAACTGGGTGCATCACCTCCCCCTCCGTGTCCGGCTTCATAGTCCTTGCACCCGCTCAAAATGGGCATTCCGTGATGCCATGGATTCCACTGACCACTCCCCCAAAACGACACATTACCTTCGTGACAACTGCTACGTCGGAACAACGAAGGATCGACGCGTCTACATATTGACGGTTTTGCAATTTCATCGAATGCTGGATCAACGTCAGGTGGAAGAAAAAGACCTACGATCCTTCCGCACCATTTCGTGTTATCGATGTTCTTCGGGACTTGGCCAAATGCTGATTCAGTGTCTTTTGCAATGCCGTCATATTTATGTCCAGATTTCTTTGTCTTCGTTCCCTTCTGTTTTATGAATGGTTTATTGCTCTCCACTTTCGTACTCTCCTCCGACATAACCGGAAGTGCCACGTGAGTTAACGGCGCAGCATCCTCCCTTTCCTCCACGTCGGAGCGACATCGTTCTGTTTGCACAGAGCACGCAGAGGCGTCATCGCGAGCATCCGTTTTCAATTCGTAGGCACTGTTGCTGCCATTGTTGTTGTTATGCTTGTCAAGTACTATTTCTGTGGAGACGGAGCATTCTTCAAATGTGTCGTCGTGATATAGATTTAATGTGATGGCATTGCTTTTGGTGACAAGACTGGCTTTCGTTGGATGGATGTCGACTTCTGTTGATGACGTGAGGGTACCGATTTTCATTGTGATAATGTAGGTTAGTGGGTGTAAGTCTGTGTTGGTGGAGCAAAGCGAAGTCTACTGGTGTTAACTGGGTTTAGACACATCTGATTTGTAAATTTTCAACTTTGATTGGCAGTCGAACACAGTGTGACAAATGACAACAGAGAGATGTTATTGTATGGAGGGTGTCTAATATGCTTTGATGGACAGTGCCTTGGAAAACTGAATCATGAATTTCAACACATCATGTCATACACATCATGTCAACTGTTAACGGTTCACAGTTAACGGGTCCACTCGCAAAATCACCGCCCACAAATCGTACGGTACATGGCTTTCTGGTATGAGAGTGTATGTTGATATTGTACCACTTAGATCTACCGTAAGTAACGGTGCGTTAGACACACCCTCTACCTAGAGTTGTCAGAATTGGGGGTAAGCCCCATGGTAAAAAATTCAGCATAGTAAAAAATAATTCAGTTACGCAGTTCCGCCAAAAACCACAGTTCTCGTCATCGCAGCCTCAAGCTTGGAACAGATTTTGAAAGCTGACGTTGCGCTCTATCCCGAAAATGTGACGCGACACAAATAAAGAACATCGATCTTGACGCCCTTAAGTAAGACCATTCGCAGCCGAGCGGGCCAAATCTCGGGCTAAACATATTTTTTT
>JALLPD010002043.1:0-10847 GCA_036940065.1 Cyclotella cf. meneghiniana | reverse complement strand
AGCTCCCAGGCGCATCCGGAATCGCGCTCCGCCATTACAATAGACCCGCTCTCAGACATGATCATTTTAGTGTTCTCATTGACGGACGTCTGGGTTTTCTTCTACATAACACCAAGGAGACCAATACAATACACACTAATACAATACCGTACTTCTACTGTAACTCAGACAATTTTTGTGTCATCGTCCTCATCGTCGTCACTATCCCCTGCCAGAACGTCTGGCATGACTCATCACATCAGCATTATTTGGTACAATAAGGTACTATCACACAAAATATAAAAAAGAATGCCTTACCACCCATAACATCATCTTAATCTCTCGCACAGAGTTACTCCTTGGTCTCTACTTTGTTTAGACTTAAGACTATTTGGATCATGCTCAATCTTAAAGCACTATTTCTTCCAGCCGCAACATTTTTTGGATCGTATGGGACGTCTTATCTTACTTCTCCTCCACAGCCACGGGCACCGGCGACCTTGACATCTATCCCTCCCCGTTCGAACTGCAATGGTTTGAAGAACGAGGTGTATCAGTGGCGTGGGCAACAAATCAGGTACATCTCAGCAGGTCCAATAGACGCGAAAGAGACCGTGCTGCTCATACATGGTCTCTTTGTCAACGCAGATACTTGGAGAAACACCATCACCGCGCTCGGACAAGCGGGATACCGCACGCACGCATTGGACCTCCTCGGCAGCGGGTATTCATCCAAACCACTCCCAAGTTCACTAGAAGCAAAGTTGTTGAACGGCGAAAGAGGACGGTTCTATGAATCAGCCGACGACAATCATGATGATCTGGATCGAAACCAGCTACTTCAAAGTAACTCAACTCGAACTAATGGCATCAGCAAGCAGTCACCTATTCGTGAAAATGTAGTTCTCGGGACGGCGTCTGGGGGACGAAGAGTCGCAAAACAGTTGGATCTCCGCCATCCACTGAATTCTTGCTACAACTTTTTCACATGGGCCGAGCAGATCAACGACTTTACACACGATGTCATTTTTCATGGCGAGGATAAATGGGAAGATGGATCGCAAAAAACCACCAGTTTGATCGCCAACAGTAAAGGATGTCTCGTTGCACTGCAGGCATGTTTAGACAAACCTGAATACTACAATGGAGTATGCGCAATAAATCCGACATATCGCGAGTTGCACGAATCTGAGATGAGATTTCCACGCCTGAGAAAGCCAATAGTTCGAAGATTTCAGAAATTTCTAAGAAACAAAGGGTTTGGGCTCTATAAATTTGTTTCAGGCCGTCGTGGAATCATCAAGAAACTGCTGAAAGAGCCATATTACAATCATGCAGCAATAGATGATGAACTCTTAACAGCCATATCCGAGCCATTGAAGCTTCCAAATTCCGCTGAAATCGTATTCGATGAACTGTCTTACTCCACAGGACCACTGTTCGAACAACAGTTGCAAGATATCTATGACAATCGCAGCACTAGGGGGCGAAAATCAATTTGGGTTGTTTTTGGGAAAAAAGACCCGTGGATTCATCCGAAAAGGGTCGAAAGCTTAATTACAACTCCTTTTAAAGAAAACTGTGGCCCCGTTGTAGATGAAGTTATAGCAATTGGGAATGCTGGTCACTGCCCCCACGATGAGAGGCCAGAAGACGTGGTGCCAATTTTATTGAATTTTCTGAAAACGTGCACTTCAGCGAAGCGCACAGGTTAGTCGAACGAACCAGGACGTCGCGCATTCAACAAATTCATGAACTAAGACAACTCAAAATAAAAGTATTCTTTCTTCAAAGCCAAATAATACAGGAGTTACATATTCAATGAGGACTATGTTTTAGTTGCAGAGATTTAGACTGTGAAGATTTACAATTCATCTCTCGCTTTGTAGCCATCCTTTAGATCTTTCCACGCCTCAGGAAAGACATCATCTGGGAATCGTATACTGTGGCGAAAAGCACGGTGCTCGTGCTGGGGATTGCTGTACGGCTTGTCAATATATCTGATAACTTCATGAGGGACATTCTTCACAAGAATTTTTGGTCCTTCTTTTTCAATCAACGGTCGTACAACGTATTTGTACCCGGTGGCTTCATCTCCCGTTCGCTCCAATATTTCACAACCCATACGATTTATGCCACGGACTGCAAGATCAGTCTTGAGACGGTGCTCTCCACTGGTGGGGTGAGGAATCCATGGGTAGACTTTAGTCCTTGATCCATCTTGGTTGCGTCGTCGCTCAATTTTATCTTCATCGTACAGAAGATGACACATAAGTTGAACATTATCACCAGCCCCAGATTCTTCAGATGACGTAGGAAAAGGCTTGACGGATTTGCCAACGCCATGATGCTCATCATTGAGAACCATTGCTGTTTTAAACAACATGGCATCTTTTGTGAGCTTCTTCCAGTTTTTGACATGCTCATTCCATGCTTTTGCCCAGTCATCTCCATAATCAAACAACACTTCCTCTCCCTTTTTTATATTACGAGTGGCAACGAGATCTATAATCATGTCAGCAGCAGAATACAGTGGCAACTCGTCAGCGGAGGCTTTCTGCGCCGCCTTGACATCACTCCAAGACTTGGTACTCCATGCCATTTTAACATTGGCTTTCTTCCCGCCGTGATTGATAAACGATGTCATGGGACCAGCAGGGAAAAACAAGACTGAACATTGAGGATGCTCAAGTACATAGTTCGTAAGAAATTGTTTCGTCTTGATTGGAAGATTATTTTCACCGTCTTCGTCGTACTCAGTCATTGTGAGGACGTCTCTGCCTTTGATAATAGGTACCAAGGGCATTGGAGCGACTATCTCTCCCTTTTTGATATCTCTCGCAGCAATGGCTGCACGTCCAGCGTGTTCAATCTTACTTATGCCAACAACCATGTTGTCTTGGCAGTAGCCTTCCTTTTCCAACCATTCCATAGCCTTTACCACTTCGGGATTAGAATGCAACGCCGAACCCCCCACGTCGATAATTGCCTGTAGACCATGATAAGTCTCGGGAAGAAGGGATCGTGCAGCCTCCGCACGTGCCTCTGCAGTTAGATCCAAAACATCTTTTTTCATAAATTCATACACTTCATTGGCCGCCTTCTCGCCGAGGGACTCAGCGTGTTTATTAAAGAATTTCACCATCTTCTCCATGGCCTCGTCCATCTTACGATAATCATCAATATTCGGCTTGGTCGTATCATCATACTGATTGTACTCTGCTCCAAAATCCAAGAAAATCTCACCGCCGGCTTGAATCTTATCGACTGCCAACAAAGTAAGATTGTGGTAAGACGTGAAGGCGCCCCTGCCCGGCGAAGTCATTTCATCATACCCGGAGGAAAGCAAATCTGTGTCCGTCCTCAACAGAGTCGAAGGCTGATGAATAATCGCATTGATCATTCCCACGTGACCCGTGCTGCTGAAACACGGCCCGCCGACGGCCGAAATGACCTCATCCGCCTCGTTCATCCCCGCCGTGGCATCGCCGGACCAACACGTACTCAAGAAGGCCTCCAAGTTGGCGGAATCTTGCTCCGAGAGATCCTGGTTGTGCAGACGAATGTCGACGAATTGGACGACGGCGTCTTGAGATCCGATGACGTCGTCACGTTGGTAGGCGCGGCCGGCGAAGGAGCCGAGGACGTGGCCTGTCGATGATTCGGCGAGGTAGATGCCGCATTGGCGGGTGTCTTTTTCTGACGCGACGAAGGTTGCTGCCGTTAGGAGGAGAGCGACAGAGCAGATCGCTTGCGCCATGGTTGAACAATTCAGGTTCTTCTCGACGGCGACTGTTGTGAGAGCTAAGACGAAGGTGATCCAAGCTGTCTGTGTCAACGCCAACTGGCCTTTCGTACTGTATTGTACCGTGCGATAATGGACGGAGTGCAGGATGCAGGATAACAACCTACAACAATACCGTAACAACGCGGGGACACAATGTTATTGTACGATACATTACTTTAGTTCAGCTGTTTGATTTATGGATATCATTGTAAAAGGTACTGTACCTATCATACTGCAAAATAATGCAAAATTTTACTGATTCCTTAATCCAGATTCAGGACATAAAACCTTCTAACTTTCTGTGTCATGACTTCTGATGAAACATAGAGTGTATGGTATTGTACCAACCATAATATTATACATGGTACAACACAATGCTGTACCATACAAGACCTATTTCCAGACCCTTACAACCCTTTCCACTTTCCCTCTTCTTTCCGTTAACTTGTGTCCCTGTTTCTTGTTTTCATTGGCACTAAATCTTATTCGACTCAGGTACTCAAACCAGGCTCACACCCCAGTCACACCCCTCAACTGAACCACAGTCTTGACCTGTCTTGACATCCTCAGCTCCGTCGCACGATGGCTAGAAATCCCCTTTTTTCTATCATTTGGATTGCCGTCCTCTTCTTCCTCGCATGGGTAGGTCATTTTCCGGTCGGCTAACGTCGGACATCGGCACACATTGTTCTTGCGTTTGATGAGAGGTTTGAATTCTGTATTAGTGGACTGGGGTGCTTTTCGTTCCAGATACCAACCCATGTCTTCGTTCTGTTTCTTTTTCTACGCAGCCAATCGCAGGAATTTGTGCCGGTGTAAGTCTAATCTTGCCAATTAGTCATACTTGACTCATGATGGGCAGAATATTACATCCAAAAATACGTGCATACATCTTGTTCCCGTTCTGTTCTCTCCCCCGTCAAATCAGGTGTGGCTTGTCCTCATGCCATTTGAGGGATGCTTTCGTTTCGTCAGAGATATCACCGATTTTCTTGAGAAAATTATTACCTGGCCTCGTGATTGTGGAAGAGCCATCGGCGACTGCTCTTCTCGTTGCCCAACGCCTTTTTAATGCGTAGCTTCCTACCAGTAACTTCGTTGTTTTAATTGAGGTTGGGGGAGGCGGTGTGTATATTTATTGTGGTTAGGATTTTCATTGAGGACCTTGAGACGATGTGTTCGAATGTGCCTCCTACATCGTTTTATGTGACTTGGAACCAATTTGATCCGGACTTTGGCCGATTTTTCATCAGCAACATGTCTTTATGGAAGTCTTGGTAAAATCAGCAGATTGCGGGAGACTTCAATCCTGCCTTGAGGGCGTAAATGGTTCGATGTGCCATGTCGTTGCTTCCTGCATGTTATCAACCACTGTAGGATTCGTTTTAATGTGAACAATACAATATGATCCCGGACACTTTCAGTAACCCAAGAATGATTGCAGTACTTTATTATAGGGTTATTTTCCACTGTCTAGAATTTCTCACAGGTCTGGTCTCTTGAACTGTTTCTCTCGTGAAGCCCATCTCCTTTTCTCCTTTTTGGTTTGAGTTTTACGATTCAGTGCAGCTTGGTATATGTCCTGCAAACTCATAGTTTTCAATACTTCCATTCGCTCGTTGGGCGTTAAATGGTAAAAGGGATCATCTTCTCCGTCCCAGGACGCATCCTCTTTTGTTGTTCCGTCTTCGTTTATTTTTAATTCGCCGATGTTCAGAGCCTTTAATACAGAATCGGGAGGAGTTAGTCTCGGTTCGTCGCGAGCAAACAATGTGAATATCTTTTGTCGTATACGAAACGGTGATTGCAAGGTTGAAACCCAGGACGCCGTTCTGGCCAGAAGCCTCAGCTATCAGTTTTTCAAAATTGAAAGCGATGAGCATGAATAAAGATAGAACATTGGTCTAGAATCATTACGACTGAAAATGTAGATTACCTTTCTCTTGGCTCCTCCAGATACCCACAAATGAGATTTGGTGTAGACATGCAAAGGACCCTCAAGACCCAAGCCTGTCGTGCAAATACAAAGGTCTGTGTCAAGATACAATATTTGAACCTCAAGGGGAGCACCAAATTTTGTCCCTTTAAAATCATCTGCGCTTTTTCGTTGGAACGGTATTCCCATAAACCTCGTTTCGCTTTCCACCAAGTCAAGGTCAAGAGCTGTTCGAGTCAACCCAAAAACTCCGTATCTTTGTCTGATGTGATACAATCCTCCGAGAATGCTGGTCTCGTCAACAATGTGTGCATCCTCGTCATCGCTGAGATTCTCCAAGAAAATGTGTCGTATAGATGACCTGAATGGATTTTCGGTTTTCCCTGACTTGAATCGCCATGGTCCGCCACGAACAGTGACGGCATTACTATCAGTTTTGACTTTTACCTTATCGAGTGAAGCTTGTTTTCTCTTCGTTTTACTCAGAAGAAAGCGAGAGGTATCAAGAATTTTAGATGCAGAGTTTGTTGCGAAAGCGAAAGACCATTCACCATCAAGTAAATTGGAATCAGTTGTCGTAGACACAGGATTGGCCTGACTTATTAAGAATATATTTCATCAATTCAGTTGAAGATGACCAAGGAAACAAAACTCTACATGAATAACCAAAAGCAACGTAGAACACGTACCTGAACCAAAGCTGCAAGTCGTTCTTCGACTAAATCATCACGACCTCTCCGAGACCTCGGCACAGATATTGCACGCTGCGTCTTGACGTCTCTTGCATTGTTGTATTCCCTTCCATCGCCCAATAAAGTCAACAATTCCTGCTTGCATCGTCGCACCGATTCCTGAACAAGGTTGCGCTTCAATGCATTCACGTCGTACACAAAGCCAGAGTTTCCCCCTATGCCCACTGCTTGCTGTCTTTGGATGAAGTACGAAGACTCGGGATCTGTTGATGTTTCATTCTTCGATGACTCCTCTAAAGATTTTGGAGTTGTTTCTGAAGTCGAATGAGCTTCAGTGACTAGATCGTTCAAAAACTCTTCGATGTCATCATCGTCACGAGGACCTACTTCATCTATGTCAGCGCTGCTAGCGTAGAGGAGACCGCCCCCTATCATTACTGGAACTCTTGGAGATATTGATGAACAGCATGGGAAAATAAACGGTCGAGGGATATGAAGGGCATTGGTGAGACGACCGGAAGTCAGTAGTAATCCACATATAGCTGCACGCCGCAGCTGTCCCGTCATGGTTATTACAGAGGTTGATACGTGGTCACCAGGGAGTTCAGTGGATGTGGTATGGTCGCCGTTTCTACCGTAATAATTGCAGCAATAGAACACATACAAAAATGTCCTGAGATACTGTAAAGTGTGTCTATCACACAGCGATGAAATAATGAAAACGTCTCAATTAAAAAAATACATTGCGCCAATTTTTTTGGTAAAATAGTAGAAGTCTTTGTACCCTCCCGCCCACTCAGCACCCACGTTTTTATCATAATATCCATGGCAAATCTCCAGTCCCGCAACTGCGATTGCCGCATTTACTATACTTCCTATGGAAGAGGGTCGGGGATTTGCAAGAGGGACGGGACACATTCCTCGAACGGCCTTTCCTGATGCGGCCTCTGGAAGATAGTCGCTTTGGCAGCAGTCTGCGACAACTGGGATGCATGGGACCGGCATTTGGGAAAGCCGCAAGTTCATCCTGTGCAGTCTCTGGCAGACGCGACAATCCACCAAACCTAAGGATGAGTTAACTAGATTTTAATTATTAACTAGTTAATCAGTCTCTTTAAACTCATGTAAAACTAAATTAGTTTATAATGTTAAAAATTTAAATGTGCTCTCCCAGTGCAGAGAACAAACAAGCGGTGAGTTCCTACGGTGCCATTCCTGATAGACACAACAATACTTCGGTGTTGGAATTCTAGGCAAAACACAATGTAGTTTCCATTATTTTATTCGGTGGGAGAGATGTTAAAATCATTATTTTGAGTGTGGGAAAAATACCACATGAAATAAGTAAGCCTACCAAAAATACATCAAGTGATGTGAGGTGATGTGTGGTGAGTTAAGTGACAATCAGCTGTAACTTTTGAACAAACAAACTACGGGGAGCCCAGCATATAGGCAGATTGATCTTGCAAAGGCGAATCTATACCAGCTGCATTTAGTTGGAAAAGAGGGGTTTAACGGCTTGAAAATAAAAATGTTTGCAAAATAGATGCGATTTTGTAAAGCTTGGCCTACACTACCCTGTGGCCTATCATCATAATAATATGGTAAATAATCAAAGCCTTATCAGGAGAGAGACCACCCGAAACAACCTGGTGGGAAAAGGCGGGAAAGAAGATACGATCTGCTGATGGCATCCGAATGACAGTCTGACCAATATCTGTCCCAAAAGCAGTGGACTATCATATTTGCCGCGTCCATTACATGGTCTGATCTGTAAACTGTCAGACTCTCCCCTAAAAGTGCAAATTCATGCTTTCACTGGGGCACGTCCAACAGCAAAACACTACCCAGTAGACAACATCGAAGAATAACCACGACGTAATAAACAGGCTCCACTTATCCAATCATAGTCCCCCTCTTTCTTCTCTTGCTTGTGCACAAGCATATTGTGAAGCATGAGCGAGCGAAGAGAACATGACAGAAAGAAACTCAAACGTCGTCGCAAAGATCGCGACGGCGATGACGACGACAGCGTCCATGTACGTGGTTCCGGCGTAAATTACTCAAAGGTTGCAGATCGTCATGTAGACGATGATCGGTACGAAAAGCATCGCGTTGCGTCTAATGAGGCAACGTCATCAACAGCAGTCGCATCTGCTGACTCTGCATCAAAAAATGAAGCGCCTGGAACAAAGGTATCCGCTCAAATGGCTGCTGTTATGAGACTCATGGCTGGAAAAGAAGAACGCACAATTGCAGAGAAGCTTGCTGATTCCAATCGACCAACTTGGGAGCAGTACAAAAAGGACAACGAGGATAAACTTAACATTGCGGGTTTGGATCAAAAGAAAATGGAGGAATATCGAAAGCAACTTGACGAACAGAGGGAGAAGCTGTTGACGAGAGGAACCAACCATCGAAAGGATGACAAAAAGTCGAAAAAGAAGAAAAAGAAAAAGCATCGACGACATGATGATAGCCACAGTCATGACAGTTCAAGCTCTGATGACAGTTACAGCTCCGATGACGACAGAAAAAATCACAAGCGTAAGAAACATCGCAAAAGAAACGATCGTAAAAAGGGTTCTCGGCATCATCGCGATGAAGACTCAATTTGTAGTGACAGTACAGATGGTAGAAAGAGGTCATCTAAGCACCATAGAAAGAAGAAGGATAAAAAGCGGAAAAGGTCCGATGATGGTAACAGCAGTGGTGATAGTTATCGTCTGAGCACCTTTTTCACCAAGGGTTCGGATGATGAAAGTAAAAGCTAGTTGTTTGTGGAGTCACTTTAGCTCGGAATAGTGGTGGGATTCCGAACAAATTTCGTGATCACTCTCTTATGAGTCATAATCTCAACTATCGCTTCATAACATTAGCTTCAGTAGCCATCTAACCAACCGCATTACCTAGGTTTCACTTAGCCAAGTCTCTCAGCAAGCCAATAGCGGATCATATCACCAATCGTGCAATAGAAAACTGAATGGACCTCGAGTGGACGAGAATAACCGTCAGGTGGCAATAAAATAACGCTGTATTCTTGCTGTAACCTCATCCTCCTGCAACGATTGTCTACTCTTCTTCCAACAACGTTCCCTCCACAACGGCTGCAATATCCTGAGCCCTCATAAAACTCAACTTCTTTCCATCAGCAGTTTCCTCGTCTTTGGGGCCGATCCCCCATGGATTTTTGGCAATTACAACATCGCCCGGTTTGATATTGGGCATTGGTGCAATTCGCCCATTTTCTTCTTCTCGCCCTGTTCCCATGGATATCACTGACGGGAGATGCAAAATTATGAGTTGTGAGGAATAGAAATGTGCAGATGCATTACATGATCTCAAACTCACAGATAGTTCACAGATACAATCAGCAAAGACTCACCTCTACACAAATGCAATCTAGGCAAATTTTCCCTTGGCACAAACAACCCACTTTCCGTCTTGGGCCTGCCCTGAATCCTCTCTACCAAAACCATATCATACTTGCATTCCCATTTGTCCACGGGAGTATCGTCGTCAGTAAAAACAAGTCGTCCCACGCCCGCCCCGCCTTTGAAGTCGACTTGACGGTTTGTCGATCGGGCAGCGGAGGGGTCTGCGAAACTTAGGGACGTGACGGTTGGCGCCGCGATAGCAAGGATCGCTGCGATAGCGATGACGGGTGCTAACGGTTTCATTGTTGTACTGTTCTGATTAAGAGTGATCTGAACTGCGTTGTGAATGCTTTGAAATTACTTTCTGCTAAGGGCGGAAACGAGGAGTTTTTCTTGATTTATTGACCTTGTCAACCAGCGGAAGAGGTTTGTCTCATGTTAAAAAATCGATATCGTAGGACAACTTAATGTGGATGTGATGTGATAAATGTGTGGCGTATGTGTACGGTACCGTACATATAGGATGCAAAACCTTCTACGTAATTCGTAGTCTTGAGGCGTAACAAATATATCGTACAATCGCATTAAGTACGTGACGCGTAGATTTCGTAAGAGTTCCAATGTTAAGGACACAAAAGTGAAGGAATAACGAATCCTGTGGCTGAGGTTCAGAGAATACCAGGAAAACTGCGTTTAAACGATGTCTAAACATTTTCCGTCATCACATAATACATGCAGAACTGTAGTTACCTTATAATAAGTACCATCCGTGTGTAGGTGACAAGAAGTGGCTAATCTCATTGACATATGTGTTTTTCCAGTGTTCAAACCTCAATAATCACCCTGGAAAATGAATGAATGATTTCTCCTTGACAGGAGCAACATGTCTATATGTTTGGCTCTCAATAAATCTGGCTGGTTGTTGTGCTATGCAAAAAGCTGCAAAACTCCCCACACAACATCTCTCACTAGGGGGTGCACTGACATTTTTTTACGTAGTACATATCTTTTAGATATAAAAAAGTAAAAATGGTCTTGCTGTCTCCCTCAAAAAAAGTGTGAGTATAAACAATGAG
>JALLPD010002042.1:0-10827 GCA_036940065.1 Cyclotella cf. meneghiniana | reverse complement strand
TTTCAATTATATTTTAAGTAAATAGAAGTACTTAAAATATATGCTACTCTTGGCCTTTGATACTTGGCCTGTGTCAAGCAACAGCAGCAGTTGTTGGAGAGGGTGCATAGGCTTCTGTCTTTGGAGATGCAATTGAAGGCTGTGGCATTGTTGATGGTGTCATCATAAGTGGTGCCATGGTAGGCAGTGCCATCTTGGGTGGTGCCATGGTAGGTGGCACGATCAAAGTGGCACGATCAAAGTTGGCATGATAAAAGGCAGCACCATCATAGGCTGCAACATTTTCCGCAGCAACACTATAGGCAGTGCCATCAACGGGGGTGCAATCATGGGTTCTTCATGGGTAGGGACATGAGAATCAGGGGGAGGGGTGGCTGCTGAGTTGGTGATGGCAAAGATGGAGGTCGGAGCAGTGTTGGATGCAGTCACAGTGATGATATTGATGGCTGCAACGCACAGCCATGATTGTTTGTTTGTTGTGTGTGTTTTTATGTGCATGAATTCCTGTGATTTCCAAGACAACTTTTTTAGTCACCAGTTGAGTCATGAAAGTAGTATTTTAGGCCCAACCATCTCATTTTTCTATCAAAAAAATTGGTTGTAACAGGGGCACTATTTGCGCTCTCAATTATGTTCACAGATTTTCCATTTTCACCCATGTTTTAACTTTGTTCACAAGTTCCCACAAGTACCTTCACAGATTTTTATTTTTCATGCATTGTCCGGTTTGATGTGTTTTTAAAAATCTGTGAGGCAGCCCAGGATTCTGTGACATCAAGGGAGAGGCATCCCAGGATGCTGTGACCTCGAGGGGAGTCAAATCACAACTTTTGAAGCAATTGCTCCATTGCATGAATTGCACAAAAAATGAAACCACACCATATACAATCTTTTGAGTTCCTACATGCAATCAAGATTCAAATTGAAATTTAAATGCTATTTTGCAAAGGTGTCCCAGTTTAATACTAAAAAATTTCTATGAATTTTACAAGCAACTGTTTTCATTCTCTGTTGCATCAAACACAATTATCACTTCTTTTGACCTTTCAAAGTTGTGATTGTGAACTGGAAATATGGGCAATACTCAACAGATCACAGCATCTGTGACCACAAAAAATGTGATCTGTGACCTTGAGTGCAAATAGTCTGCCTAAGCAACTGTGGTGACCGCTAAAGCATGATTTAAATCATCTGATTATTCATTATATACTACCAAAGTATTATTTTATTTTTTGGATGTGCCACTTGTACTATTCTTACATCAATGCACTTTTGACGATGTCATAACCATGCCCATTTTGGTTGGATATGTGATTAGTGTCTGTGCAACCAAAGTATCACACGGATTAGCTTTTAATACCCAAACTTCCCTAACAAAATAACACATCCCTGTCTGTCTTTCAACTATTTTTTCTATCCATGCCCAAGAGCTTTTCTTGTACAACAAGCTTGTTTATTTTGTTGACACATCTCCCCGTCACCATTATCATCTCAAATAAATATTCTGACACCACAGCAGCCAGCACCACCATGACTACAAACCATTTTCCCCACACAAAAGCAAGGAAATACCAATACTGATGCTGACACCTTTACCAAAACCTTCAGCAATTCCCCCCATGGGCATCAGGGGAACTCTCCATGTACCACCACCACCAGCTCTTGACGCTCACCCATTGCCTTCCCCTGCCCCCACCATCCTGGCCCGCCGCACTCCTGGCCATACTACCCATGTCCCCTGTTATTTGCATTCTCTGCATCTTGCTCCTGTTCAGGCAATGCATCACCTGACTGCACTCTCCCAGATTTTTCAAGATGGTGCCAATTTTTCCTCCCCCAACCAAGAGATTCAAACCCACCCTGTCATTGTTTCCCCAACTCTCCTGCTCACACCTCCCAGCTGACATGCATCCTACATCACATGCTCTCCATCTGGAAGCAGTCCAACTTTCACTTTAACTCATCCCTCTTGTTCTTACTCATGTTCAGCTGTGGCCTGCTGTAGTAATAGCATCCAGCAGTAGTGGTAATGGCAAAAGTTGTGGCATCAGCAAGGGCAGTGACAGCAGCAAAAGTAGCAGGGGAGAAAAGTGGTGGTGGTGGCAGTGGCAACCACAGCAGCTGCTGCAGCAGCTTCAGCCATCAGTAGTGATGGCATCAGGCAGTAGCGGCAGCAGCAAAAGTAGTGGCATCAATGATGGCAGTGGTAGCAGCAAAAGTAGCAGGGGCAAAAGTGGTGGCAGCAAGAGTGACGGCAGCAAAAGTTGTGACTGCAAAAGTAGCAGAGGCAAAAGTTGCAACAGAGTGGTGGTGGCAGCAAAAGTGGCATCAGCAAAAGTATCAGCATCACAACTGGTGACAAGAAAAGTGGCAGCAGTGGCAGTGGAGTTGGAAGCAGTGGCAGCAGCCCATGGCAGCAAAGTATTTTCTATAAGTAAAATCAGCATTGAGAGATAGGTAATTTTAGTTGAATTTTAGCTTTACAATGTACGTCATTGGCCGTAATTATGATGTTATATTGACACAATCAAAATTTTGTCAGCAAGAAAGTCTTAGTTTTTATCATGTGGAAAGCTCCACCTTTCTTGTTCCAAGCTCTTTTGGTCTGTTTCTTCCTTAAGATGATTTACATCTTAATGGGGAAAATTTGCCTAAGATTTTTTATCATGTAGAAAGCTAGACCTTTCTTGTCCAAAGTTTTTCTCCATGTATCTTGTGCTTAAGATTATTTACACCTTTACGGGTAAGATATGGGTAGTATTCCTGGTAGCATGAATTCTTAATATTGTCTGAATACTGTGGTATTTGAAGATGGTATTGTAAGTCTTACATGGGACTTAAGGCTGTGATTTATTTTGGTCAATAGTCCAATAATGAATAGCGTTTTTGGCGATTATTTGATTTTTTTGCTGTTCACTATTGACTAAAAAAATCATGATTTAGTTGAGAGCGTGGAATACAGTAGGACATCAAACACTGCAATCATCCAATAGTGAACTTCCTGCAATGACAAAAACAAATGGCATCAACGGATGGACGGACTTGCGTGAACAACATCGATGGAAGGATGGATGTACATAAGTACAAATGGACTGATGGCCAGACAGACAAGATTCGAGAATGCAATTGGAATATTGGGCCCTATCAAAAAATGAGGGGTCAATAGCAATTGCTATTGGGCTATTGGGCCTTGCCAATCTGAATAGGTCAATAGCAAATTGCAATTTTTTACTATGTATTGCACTATTGGTAAGAACAAAATCAACAATAGCGTGGGTCAATAGTGCAATAGACTTTTTAGTGGTAAAAAATGATTAAAAATGATATTCACTATTGGACTATTGGCCGAACTAAATCACAGCCTTAGTACTGCCTACAGAAAATACCTCACCAGTGGTATTTTAACATTAATATGCGGATTTCCCTGTGCTGTAATAAAAATTAAACTAATCACAACTGGTTCCATGTAATTGTTAATCAATTACACCAGTTAACTTAGTCCTTAGACAGATAGGGCACTGGGAAAGAATGTTTCAGACCCGAGGTTATTGTCATCCCCAGCCAGAATGGGAGCTAAAGATAATGCCAACACTCATTTCGGGAGGTTTAGGGGTTTTGCCGGAGATGGTTGTCGTCATATGACCATGGCAAGGGCAGAGATGTGCACGACAGTAGTGACTGTCTCAGGAATATAATCTCTTATGATGATACCCATTGTTGTACTGAAAAAAATGGCGCTCATTTTTCTGCTGGGGTAACTCGTTTGTTAGAGTGTGAATTCAAAAATTGCACAGGTGAATTTAAATCGGCTCAAGCTATAGCGCAATGTGAACAAAATTGAAACAAACAGTTCATGTCTCTTGCACCACTGCGTCGCGAGTGGTTAAACAACATGTCATGGGTTAGCTCCTGTTAACATTTATTAACAAAAGCTCTCTGGACAGAAGACGAACAGTTCAATAAATGAACTTGATAGAATTGCTCGAGAAGCAAAGGATATACATCGATCTATACAACTATGGAGACAAAAAACTACACCTGTAAATATCCAAGCACCAAACTACTAGCAACATCCATAAGGTTGTGATCCTGAGGGAACAGCCACCGCAAGTAAGGTTCCATCCCTGTTCCACCCACCCACAATCAACTAGAGCCATGCTCCTTGATAGCTTCCAATGCATGATGTTTCCATACCTCACCGACACTCGGATTAAACTGCAATGACATGGCAAGGCCTCGGAGCAGCAAGGCAGTTCGATAAACCATACTTAACTCCTTGGGGAAATACAGCACTCTGTCTTCTGTGTGCAGATCTTTATGCCAACGATGATCCAAGTGTTTGGCTTCCAAGCTTCCAAACATGAGTCGTCCGAAATCTGCCAAGAATCGTGTTGAATCGTTCTTGGTTTTTATTCCAAGGGTGCGAAAGTTGTCGGCAATGACGTCATCCGATTGTTTTTCGGCAATGCTTACTATGAGACGTGCTACCTGTACTCTTTCGGCGGGTGTTAGTTGCTTGCATTGGCCGTAATCGATCAAGCCGATCGTTGGTTTTTTGTTGACGTCGGTTGGGAAATCAACGAGGATATTGCCCGGATGGGGATCCGCATCTGACAACCAGGCAGCAAGTGGCAGAGAAGTAATAGAAAACGGAAATTAGTAAGCGTTAAAAAACTAACATCATGTTTCGAAATGTAAAAATCGGGCATGAAATGGTATCACTCACTGAATAATCCTTGGTTGAGAATTTGATACCCATGAACATCAAACAGTGTAAGAATCGCCTCTTCTGTCCAATCCAACCTCAAGCTTTGAAGCATAAGATTTTGTCTAGCATCGGCCCACTCTTTCCAGTCTGGCGGTACAATGGATAACGACGACGCCACTTGGATACATTTGACCGTTGCACTTTGTGACCACAGCACGACACGGCGACTCAATCGAACTAAGGAAAAAAGTAGATCCACACTGACAAAGTTGCTCATGATGCTCGAGATTTTTTCTTTCCACGACAATGCAGATTGCTGCGACGATAAATCCAACGGTCTTGACAACGTAACTGCGTCCTCCTTCTTGTCGTCATGGGTTTCATACCGCTCGCCCGTCTCTCTAATCATGGAATGAATGCTCTTCTTGGTATCCACTCCAAGCAAACTCAACTGTCGTTTCGTTTCCTCCTCAAACTTCCTTCCCGGCAAATAACTCATGGTTATGACCTGTTTCGTGCAATACTCATCAAACACACGAGGAAGGACCACCCCCCTCTGCAAATACGGCGCCCGCGGATCCAACGAGCTTTGACACACCCGCTTCAAATTCCGCACTTCGTTCTCGTAATCCAATTCCGATAGAAATTGTCGCGCAAATTCTTCGTAACTCAGCCGGGACGACGCTTCGTCGACGAGGCCGAACCGTACGCAGAGTTGGAGTAGGTCGCCTATGCATTCTATGTCGGCGGGGACTTGCCATCTCGCATTGGGATATTGAACTTTGATGATGACTTGTTCCTTGGTTTCTTTGAATGTGGCACGATGGGCTTGGCCGATGGATGCGGCTCCGCAGGGTATCTCGTCGATGGAATCGAAGATTTCGTGGAGAGGCGCACCCAATTCTCGTTCCAGTGTGGGTTGGACGGTGGCGACGAAATCTTGGTGATTCGGCACGTTGCTTTGCAACAATCGAAAGTATTCGCGATACTTTTCTGGGATGGGCAGCGCCGTGACGCTGAGGACTTGTCCCAGTTTGATGTAGAGTCCTCCCAGACGCAACATGACATTGTAAATTACGGGAGCATTCCTTTCATGCAGTTGATGGAGCAGCGCCTTCCTCTCCTCGTCGTCATCGTAGTCTCGCTGCACTCGTTCGTGCGCCCCCAAACCCGCTCTTTTTCGGGACGCCTCCTTAAATTTGACTTTTGGACTAGACTGGAACGAATTCCACCAATAATCCCAAACGACCGGTGCGACGGACGACCAGAAATCGATTTCACGTTTCAGTCCGAGTCCGCGTTCGGTGGGAGCGTGGGCCGCCGTGGAGGCGACGATGGCGGTCGTGGCGGCGGCTCCGGTGGCGAGGTAGAGGGCGGTGCGACGGGTGGTTTGGCGGGCCGCGGCTGAGAAGAGCATGGTGGTTTGTCGGATCGCCCGGCTGGCTTGGAACGAATTGGTTTGGTCTCGAGAATGAGACGTGCATAGCAAAGAATATCGTGGGACATGGATGACGACGCCGATGACGACACAAGATGATTCGATTTGGCCAAAAATTGTTTCCCCTGCCGGTTTCACTCGATGTTCATCGTGAACCTTGCCGGATTTTGGTAGTGTCATAAACTACCCACTGAAGGGGGGGACCAAATAACATCTGAGGCTGGGGGAAACTGCAATATAAAAGCGCAATGAAAAAAAATTAATTAATTCTAAAATGAAATAAATTGATGACAAACAATAAAGTTTATGACATCTGGTAATCTACATTGTAAAGTGGATTGCTGTTCTTTATGGAGAGCTGGATAAGTACAGCAACAGCTTGAAAAACATACCCATGCTCCGTCACATTGTGACAGCACATCTCTCTCAAAATTGAAAGTTTTTCAACTGGGCATTGACTGTATCATGTCGGCCATGTACCCTTCTTTGATGAGCATCCATCACCAAAGGACGAGTCAATACATTGTCAGGAAATTTTGTGACAACAGGTGACTCTACCACACCATATCCATCATGCTTCAACTCTCCCTCGGATCCAAAAAGTCATCAACAAGCTCCTGAAGCTTATTATGTCAGTCCATCTACCACACAAGAACGGCCCATGGATCCACTTGATTTCTCCAGAGAGGATGCCAAGAGCCTTGAACTTGTGAGATGTGAATTCCTCACCATTCTGAGGGATGTGACAGTCAGTAGTGTCAATACTCAGATGAGTATCATGATGCTGACAAATCTTCCTGTTGTGAAAAGTAATATGAAAGAAAAGTCAGATTACACACAAGTAAGAACAAAAAAATGCTGTGCATGTACCACTTCACACTCAAGTTTGGCAATGGCATAGACCATTGTCCAGACCCACTTTCGCCATGTCTTGGGGTCTATGCCACCCTTCTCCACTGAGCTGGCTGCAGCTTATTCCTCCCGAGTGAGAGGGTAGCATTTTAAAAAGTACATGGACCACAGCATGTGAATTATTGCAGCCTTGTCAGACAGGAGGGAAAGTTCACAAGCAAAGACCAGGTCATCATGACAGTAGCCACACCAAGACCAAAATACTCATAGAAGTGGCAATCATCGGTCTCCTTGCAGGCAATCTTCTCCCCAGACCTGTTTTGGACCTCCTTGGCAATGTGGAGGAAGGCCTCCTTGGTGGTAAGCTCCCTCTGTCTTGTTAGTGCATTCATGCTGACGATCATTGATTGCTTGGCAAGTGGCAAAGCAAGGTGATTTGATGGATTGATGATTGCTCGGTGGAGTTGTGTTGGGCTCTCGGCTACGATGTTTAATCACACCTTAACAAATGGCAAGGTCCGTTGGTGGTCTTTTGTTTTTGTGGCTTACTAATTTTTAGTCCTACTGTGGGTAGCCTATTTCTTAAGTAGCCATATTTCTTGTTTATGGCTTACTTCTTGCATGTAGCTTATTTCTCATGTATAGCATTATAAATAAAACTACTTGCAATATATGAGCTATTTGCAAGAAATAAGAAATAATTTATGAAAGAAACATGAAAATAAGTTATTTCTTGTGAATAAGAACTTCTTCCATGTAGGAATAGTACAAACTTGTGTAGATCCCACAAATATGTTATTTCTTACGGATTGTCTTATTTATAGTGCTATATCTGAGAAATAGGCCACAAGTGGCATAAGGTTATAAGCTAGAAAGAGCTTTTTTGCTTGTTTTGCTTATGACTGATTTTTTCCTTATGACCTTATTTCTCACAAATAGCCTCATATTTCACTCATGCTCACAACAATATGTGACTGCACAAATTGTGCTGCATTGATCACTCATTGGCACTCCATTGCTATCATAATTCAAATATGATGAAACCTGCTGCATGCTGTCCAAAGTGGGGTACATCATTCCAAGCTGAATTCTGCAAGCTTGTCGAATGAGACAAGATCAACTACAAGAAGTACACTCACGAGTACCTTAACAAGATTCACAATTGGTACTTTCCAGAGCACCCTCTAGCAACTTTTCACAAGAACTGCAAATCTACTGTTATGAAGCTGCATGTTGCAGATGCAGTCAAGCTCCATAATGCTGCAAAAGCTACAAAAGCTACCAATAAAGCTTGGTAAGAAAACTTGCAGTATGACTTTGGTTGACCATCAAATATTTACTCACATCTGTCTTCTTCAGCTGCAGCTGCTGACTCATATATAAGTGCCACAGACGTTGACTACATGAACACAAGTGACAGCAACAAGGAAGAAATCTCCGTTAGTGAAATCAAGCTGGACAGCATCAACGGTGAAGAACTGCAAGGACTTGTGGAAGATGCTGCAATGCCTATGACTACCCCAAAGAAAGGCATTAGACCCAAGAAAAAAGCAACTGATGCTGACATTACTGCCCTTGTTCAATGCATTAGGAGTATCAGGCTCACCCCGCACTGGAGTGCAACCTTCACATGCCCCTACATCATATACGCAATCAGCAATGAGCGCAGGCTCATGCACATCAAGATTTTTGCAGCCAACTTCCCTGAGTAGATGATTCATTCCATCCGAGCTCTTCGAGATGGTAAAAATCTTCAAGTACTCATTGCATATCTGCGCTTATTCTTTGAAGAAGGGTTCATGCATCATCACCTTGGACTTGAATACCATCCTCAGCTTGCAGCTGTTGAGGCACACAGCATGAGTGTTGTCAGCCTGTCTGTACGGCTACACCTGATGCTGACCCATTTATTATTGGTGAGCCCTGTAACATCTCCTTGCCAGAAGAGTGCAATTATGGGCAGGTGCAATGGAACAGGGGCACCTGGCACACCAGGGGAATGCAGCTTGTTTGAGACCAAGTTCACTTTCAATTCATGATCTCTTGTGTCTTGGTGGCTAAAAAGGAGTACAAGTTGAGACATGTGAATCAAAGAACTGTTCAGTTTGCTGGGTTAGCAGATGAGGATGCCATGTAATTAGTTTGCTTGTTTGAAACAACACATAAAAAATTAGTATAGATGTTACTATCCTATTTAGCATGCCTCCCCAGTCTCGACGTTGAGGGAACATACAAAACAACCAATATTGTCATAGTGGTCATGCAAACGTAATGTGTTTTAAGTATTAGTCAATGGTCTATGATGCTGTCAATAGATGATAGTTGAAATAGAATTTAGTTGGTCATAAAATTTTTCAAGAGATTCTATATGAAAAAATAATGTTATTTTCAAACTTGATAACACTTGTTTTTTTGAAAATGTTTAAATTTCTTGAAAATCTTGTCATCCATTGAAAATCAGAACATGTCACAAAAAAGAATACACTGACGTTGCAGTGTGCGATAAGTGCACGATTGATTTGAATGCGATTATTATGATACAAAATACGAACTCTCAAAAATAGTGTATTCTTGAAAAAGGCTAAATCTCAAAAATAATCGTTAATTATTAGTAAGACCATTTTTGAGATATAGCCTATTTTTGAAAATTAAGCTATTTTCAAAAAATAACCTATTTTCGAGTTCTACACGAAGAGATACTATTCCTACATAAATGAGACTGCTATTTTTGAAAAATAAGCTTTTTTTGAGAAATATGCTATTTTCGATAAATAAGCTATTTTTGAGATTTTAACATAGGATATATTTTGAAAATGGCTTATTTTTCAAAATAGAATTAAGACAATGATCACAACACTACCCTCATTATTAAAAAGCTTCAAATCAATAATGTTTCTACCAGATGCTTGAGACAAGAATTTCTTAATACAAGCTTTTTTCCCAGAAGACTGAGTTTTCTTTTAAAATTATGATGTAACATTGGTTCATTGGAAAAAAATTTAGCTGTTGTTACAACTTTCAAGAATTTCATTTATTTTCTGGATCACCAAATTGGTAGTCATATTCGACTACAGTAAAGAGCAGTGCAATAGACACACTAAATGTCCTGAGATATTGTAAAGTGTGTCTATCGCACCACGCTCTCGCAAATTTAAAGCATGTGAAATGAAGATGTCTATAAAAAATGATAGATACAAACATGCTTCTATCATTTGTTATGCCCCCTGTTGTTCATGACAATTCATTGTGGTAGAAGGAGGGTTTCTACCATCCTGCCCCCTCACTGCCCACCTTTATATCATCCCAACTGACAAACCTTTGGCGGCTTCTGGTTCGGTGACTTTTTGTTTGGCAGTGGTTTGGAGGCTTCTGGTATGGCATCTTCTGGATTGGTGGGTTTTCAGTTTGGCTATGCCAATTGATGGTTTCGGATTTGGTGCTGGCTGGTTCCATGGTTTTGCTGCAGCTGGTTATGCGGCATCAGGATTTGCCATGTCGGGTTTGGGGCAGCGGGTTTTGAGGCATTGGGTTTGGCGGCGTCAAGTTTGGCAGTTGTTAGGTTCAAGTAACATGAGGTACACCGTGCCGATGCTGCTGAAACCACCAGTGTCACCAAGATACCAGAACACAATGATACCAAACCCGATGTAGGGAAAGCCGTGGGTTTGTCCATGCTATTTCTGGCAAATGTGACAATCAACCAATTTTAAGAATTGATTAATGTAATTACATTTTAACTACTAGGATCAGTTTCTTAAATTTAATATGAAACTGAACTTGTTTACAAACTAAAAACTTTTAACATGCTATCCCATTACCCATTACAGAG
>JALLPD010002041.1:0-10842 GCA_036940065.1 Cyclotella cf. meneghiniana | reverse complement strand
CATTTCTATTTTCTAGAATTGCATAAAATATTCCTACCATTCGGCTTAGGTCATGAGCCTTTAAGTTTTATCACTCAATCGATTTCTAGTCCATCATGATGCATAATGCAATTAAATTTTTTTCAGAGATTAAACTTAAGAAGGAGAAGGAGAAACAGGGGATAAACGTGGTAAGTTTTCCATACTGCTAGTATTTTGAAAAAATCTTGACAAGTCGCAAATATTCTACAATTTGGCGATTTATTTTCTTCCCCTTTCTTTCGTGTTCACGAGTCTATTCTTGTTCTGAAGAGTCAGAGTGATACCTTCGGAGTTGTCATTTTTCGGGGCAATGGTATGGTCCGATATCATACCTACTATCCACATCAAGATGAATCCGTTGCTTTCCAAAGCATGCATTTGCTCAAGGTAGATATAGGTAGCAATACGAAACGGCTAGACAAAAGAAGGATGTAAGAATGTAATATAATAGATGATGGTGTATTGTACACTACTTTAGGACTAGGCAACACAATAACACTCTCGTGGTACTCGTATGCTCTCGTGTGCTCTATCATAAAATTTGTATGGCCAGTTTTTGATTTCTTCTGTAAGATTACATTCTGCCCTAAGGAAGCCCATCACTAAATAATTAGAGTGGAGGCATTTCTTCCAGAATCAAAAAATAATGAATGAAACGAATGGAGCTCTTTCGCAATCATCTCTCTTTCCGGTCCGAGGAAGGGCAACTAACTGGAACACATGGCAAGGCGGGTGCATGATAGGGGATCACGCCAATGGTGCTCTTCCCGTGTCTGCATCAGGAGCTTCGGCGTCTAATGACATGATTGCCCGTGGCCACGACCAGTCATTACCCCCTCGCGAATTTCGTCAAGTCCAATCAGAAGAGGAACATGCATCCGGTGTTGCTCTCAGACACGACCAAGAAATATTTTATGACCGATCCAAGCGCAGGGGTGATATGTCAAAGTGCATTCCTAGTCGACTTACTGGAGTAACTTACGAAGATATTATTTGCTACATGAATGCAGTAGATGCTTTAACCATGTCACGGTTTGGAGTAACTCACCGAGAGTTGATGGAGATCAAAGCAGAAACCGAGAGAGAAATGGCAATGGTCAGCGCAAGTAGGGAATCGGGATATTCAAGGGCGGCTCGACCTTCAAGTTTTTCTAATGGCATGAATTTAAGTAATATCGATTCTCCGAGTGAAGGTGAACTGGCCAAGGTTTCAACAGCTGTCTATGAAACACCTACAATACAGCGTCATGAAAAATCCGCAGATTTAGAGGAGGAACAGGGAAGGTCAAGATCTGATTCAGGTCTTCTGTGCAGCGACGAGGTTCCAACTGTTTCTAATGGTACATGTCAAATGGGAAGGAGGAGACGCTGGCGTCGCGCATGCGCAGTGGCAGGATGTCCAAACGGAGTTGTTCAGGGTGGCGTTTGTATCTCACATGGAGCAATAAGGAAGACATGCAACGTCCCTGGATGCACCAAACCTGTCAAAAAATATGGCAAATGCAGTGCGCATGGGCCAGAGAGGCAGAAGTGTAATGCAGAGGGGTGTACGAAAGTCTCAGTGCGAGGTGGAAAGTGTCACTCTCACGGCGCCAAGAGGAGATCCTGCGCAATGGAAGGCTGTCCGAAACAGCCCACTGTTGGTGACATGTGTAAGCACCATTACAACAGTTTGCATGGAATCCAAAAAGCTCGCAAATCGCGCAAAAGAAAGGTGTCCGACAGCGAGGGGGGTGAAGTGAAGAATGAAGATCAAATTTGTGTCCCCCTCGAAAAGAACGTTTGAGTGAGATGAAAGCCACAATGGATGCCTGCACCATGGCGCGAATATGCCGTGTATATTAACAGTGATCACGTGTCCTGGGGTGAGAATCGAAAGTACTTAACAGCAATGGCCTACTGAAAAAGTCTGAGGTCAGGCCACAGTCAATGGTTGAGTACAATTTATGGACATAGTATGTATTATGAATCTACATCATGCTTATGCATTACAATAGTAGTACCTCGCAATAGACGAGGCATCCATTTTTGAGTCTGATACGTCTCGTTTGGACCTTCTTTCCTTCTACCCGTCTCTCCGTACTCTTTCATAAAAGATAAATTCCACGCAGAAGCGTCGGATGTCAGTGCCAACGTGAGTGCCAAGGCGGCTTTTCGAACCGATGATTGATCCCCGTTGCTTATGTCGTACGATTCACGATGAAGTCGACGTAGTTGATTAGAAGTTAAGGAAGATATTGGAACGGCGATCTTACAACACTCTTTTGGCCCTTCTTCTGAAAAAATGGATGTCATTGACGCTTTATCAATCGTCGACAATTCGTTGTAACACTCGCTGGTAAACTTTCTTTTCACAGATAGGTTGCTCGTTTGGGGTGTGGTGTGACCTGACACCTGTGAATCACCCTCCATTCCAACTTGCGAGTTATGCCTCGTCGGAGAAGGCATCGTCTGCGGCGACGAACCACCTGAAAATGATCTCCTCGAAGATGAAACAAGGAAATTCAGTGGGAGAGTAAGTGGTGCTGACTCGGTCTGTGCTGACTTTTCTTCGGTATGACTGCTGTGATCGCTATCGTTTTCTTCAAGACTGGGCGATTCGACATAAGTGTCGATGACTTCATCCGTGGACGATTTTTCATCAAGCATGTGCCGCAATTCTTTGTGAGTTCCGATGGTTTCGCAAGGTAGCTTTGCATCATTTGCTGCTTCATTTTTAGCATAATTCAAACAAAGAGATGACTGGAGAACGTGTTTGTCATCGGCATTGACATTGATCAAATCTTCGTTCACGCTAGGGATCTTTTCTCCTGCACAGAGCGGTGGAGTGACTGAGTGAATTTGGTCCTGATCAATCGCGTCCATTTCGGTATCACCAGCATTGTTGTCAACGTGCCGCAATCTGCGCGGATGAATCCAAGCTGCTTCACTGGATTTTTCACGCGAAGATCGGACAATACGGAATCGAACGAGTGATGGTTCATTCGATGCTTCGGGAGAGGCATCAATGGCAGAGGATTTTGCCGTTCCTATACCGTCCCAGTAAAGGGTTATCTCATCGCTTTCATGTACTACCACTAAACTATCATCACGTGCGATAAGACTCGCACCGTCTCCTACCTTTTCGATCGCAGCCGCGTGAAAATGAACAATTTGCGCGGCATTATTCCCTGAAATCTCGACAATCAATCCATTGGAATTTCCATTACTCGAAGAATACGAGAAACGAAGCAAATTCTTCCTAGGGATGAATGTCGCCAACGATCGAACTCTATTGCAATCTTCACAACGACGCATTTTGGATGGCGACAAACCATTTTTTCCTCCAACGGCATTCGATCTTATGCGACATGTGCACGTGTCCAAGAAGGGACGGATGAGCTCTTCCCTACCGAAACTTCCAGGAAGCACGAGATCATGCGATTGTCGATTGCCGACTTCGTTGGCATCGTTTCGCAGCAGTGGTCGGAGAAAACCCCATGGCGCCACGTTCTTCGCTGCATCCATTTTGATGAGAATAATGATACTATTGTGCTTGGTTGATTCTTGTTGATTTGATGTCGTGTTGGATCCTGTTGGTTCAAAGCTGTTGGAGGGAATTGGAAACAAAAATATGTGATGGACAACATTATTATTTCGCTCTGTTATCTTCTGTTATGTAGAACGCTGGTAGAACGTATGGTAAGTATTACTACTTAAATATATGATGATAAGAACGAGAGCACTACAACCGCCTACCTATTACACAGGTATTAGGTAGGTAGGTAGAGTTCGTCTGACTGTCATACCTGGAAGAAAATAATGATTTTTCAGTAAAGGTAATCGCATAAAAGGTAAATAATGGTGCAACAAATTATATCGACGAACCTTGTAATTACTTCCGGCTCGGAGATGGAGATTATTGTACCCAAAATCTTTAGACATGGTAGGTACAATATATTGTATGGTACCGTACCTATCTACCATCATTCTTCGATTTTTTTTCATGCAGCCATCTTGTGCCATCACATCATGATGTTATCAAAAAAAATATACGCTGACGCCACGTGGCCAGCAGCCGTCCAGCCAGTGCGCCATCGAATCAATCTTTCATGTTTCCCATCAAACCATATCAAGCATAATGAAATTTGCCGCCTTCTCTCCCACAGTTTCAACAATGACCCCCTCCACCGTCGTGAGATACGTCGCCCTTTTGTGGCTGCTGCCCGGCATCCACTCGTTCTGCCCCACCCCTCACCGACACCCCCTGCAAACAAGCCACGATGCACACTGCACGGCGCGCCACAGCACAAAACGAGACGAAACAGACACGGTCCAACCGCAGACACCATCGCAGCTGACACTCTCCGAGCTAGAAGACCTCGAAGAAGCCCGTCTAGATCGCCAAGCGTCCCAATTGGAACACGCTCGATCCCTCAAGCGGGACGCGATGCAAAATTCGCGATTGAATGAAATGTTCCGCGAGGAAGACTTGGACCGCGCAAGGCGGCAGGAGGAGATCAATAAAATGTTGAAGGAGGATGACGAGGTTTGGAGGGAGGAGAGGAGGAGGAGGATGTTGGGGAGGTTTGCTGGGATGGGCTTGGATGAGGTGGAGAAGCTCATGAAGGAGGAGAGGGAGCGAGAGATGGTTGGTGAGTTATTTGTTATTTGATAGTTTTCATGTGCGGAGCAAGATACGCAATTCATACATTCCTTCAAACTGTCTACTGGTCTCGGATTACTTGATTAATTTTTGTGACTCGACAACAATTTTTCGACAATACCTCAACCCTATTTATCCTCGTGCTACATTCACGAAACGACAAAATATTATCATTACCGCAGAAATCGAGATGAAAGTAAACATTGCCAAACAAGCAGGAGTCTCACTCACCATGCTTGAACCTGTCTACAACGACGATGCAGAACCAGGCGGCGACTTGGATGCAAACGTTTCAAAATCCAACTTTAATCCACCTCCTGGAAAAGTGATTGGGAAGAATCCATCGTGGTTTGGTCCCGATGATAGTTTTGATATGCAGAGTGAATTTCAATCCATGTTAGAGAACAGATCGAATCAGAATGAACGTACCGACAACGAGAATGATGAAAATGAAGACAGCTTCAGCGATTCGCAAGATTTCTCGGACGATAATCTCAAATTTGTCAATGGACAACTCACCTCCAGAGAACAACTCATGGGAATATCCGTCGGATCTGCAGGAGGATGGACTCTGGAAGTTTATCCCGGTGATTTCGTCGTTCATCGTAAATTTGGGATCGGAAGATACGAAAAGGTCGTATTGCAAAGTAAAAAGAAGTTAACCGCCGAAGAAAAACAGGCGCAAGAAACAAGGAGGAAAGAAATCATCAACGAATTAATGAAGGAGGGAAAAGATTTGGAGGAGATACAACGAGTGGTGGAAACCTTTGGAACTGATGTGGACAAGGATCCCCTGTCGAATCCATTATCGACCCTACTCGAAATCTCCTACGCCGATGCCGTAGTCCACGTTCCAGTAGAACGAGCTTACCGATTGTCTCGCTACCGTGCCGGAGATGCAGCGATAAAACCCCGTCTGTCACGGGTGAAAGGCGAGGCATGGGCCAAGGCCAAACGAAAGGTTGAGGCAAATACGGTTCAAATGGCTGAGGATGTTTTGGCATTGTATGCGACAAGAGAGACGCTAAATAGACCCCCATTTGATCCTAGCTTGGAGGGGAGATTGAAGCAGTTTGCCAAGTCCTTTCCGTTTGATCCTACGCCGGATCAAATGAAATGCTTTGAAGATGTCGAGAATGATATGGTGTGGAGATCTCGGCCGATGGATCGTCTGATATGCGGTGATGTGGGCTTCGGTAAAACCGAAGTGGCCATGAGGGCGTTGTTCCGATGTGTAGCGAATGGGAGACAGGCAGCGTTGCTTGCCCCGACGGGAGTATTGGCGGCGCAGCATTATAAGCAAATTATGAAGCGGATGGGAGAGGGTACAGAGCACAACTTCAGTATTGCGCTCTTGCGTGGTGGTATGGGGAAGAATACAAGAAAGGGAAGAGAGCTTCGAGCGGCCATCGCTGCAGGTGAAGTGAACATTGTCGTTGGTACGCATGCATTGTTAAGTAATGGAATGTCATTCAATGATCTAGGCCTGTTGACGATTGACGAAGAGCAAAGGTTCGGCGTGAACCAGAAAGAGAGACTGAAACTCATTTGTAACTGTGTAGACGTGTTAACTCTCTCGGCGACGCCGATACCACGTACATTACAAATGTCATTGAGTGGAATACGTGACACCTCGACTATACGGTCGCCTCCTCCAATGCGAAAGCCCACTGTGTCGTATGTTCAGGAATTTGGTGAGAACTCTGCGCTGTCCAACTTGTTTTTCTTGTTGTTTATTATTTGTTTACATTCTTTCTTTTAGATGAGCTGCTTATTAAGGACGCGATCGATCGCGAGCTTGCTCGACAAGGGCAATGCTACTATGTCGTACCCAGAATTTCACAGCTGGCAGAAGCCGAGAAAATGCTGCGTCGGATCTTTCCTAATCTTCGTGTCATTCAGGCTCATGGAAGGATGCCGAGAGGTACTGCTGAAGATAATGTAGCCTCATTTGCGGAAGGAAATTACGATGTACTACTTGCTACAACGGTAATCGAAAACGGTGTTGACATTCCGAGAGTGAATACGATTATCATACAAAATGCACAGGCATTTGGGATGTCCACGTTGTATCAACTAAGAGGTAGGGTTGGTCGATCAGATTTACAGGCTTATGCTTACTTCTTCCATAAGAATGATGCCATTACAGAGCAATCTGCACAAAGATTGCAAGCTATGGCGGACTTGCATGAGCTAGGCAGTGGTTTTGATGTGGCCAATCGAGACCTTGAGATTCGAGGTGCAGGAAGTTTGCTCGGCACAGAACAATCTGGCATGGCAGCAAAAGTAGGTTTCGATTTGTATATGCGAATGCTCAAGAAATCTATACGTCAACTTCGAGGGCTCGATCTACCAGTCGTTCCTCGCAGTAATGTGCTTTTACCCGGGGGCGAAGGCAGCATTGAGTGGGAGGACTTTGGGGAAAAGGTGAATGGAGGCGAACAATCATACTTGATTCCTGAATCATATATACCCGATGACAAGGAACGGTCGAAGCAAGAGGGCCTTGCTCGGTTGGTATGTACCCGTATCAACTTTTGCACATGAGTTGTGGATCTCTTCAGTCTAAATATTGCTGTACTTTCATTCAGGCTGAAAGCACTCAATCGCTCGTGGAACTAACCAATTCCTGGAGAAAGAAATTTGGAGCTCTTCCGGCAGACCTACAGGTAAGATGTTACAATCAACTGTTCTCTTAAGTCACTGCAATTCTTCTTCACTCAAACATTCACGTTAACATACTCCCGTTTAGAACAATCTAAAAGCTTTACATCTGCATACGTGCCTTCGCCAACTAGGCATTGATGTTGTTGGCCTAGATGATAGAAGCGGTGACTGTATCCTCCGATCACCAGGTCTTCGACCACGTCATTGGGCAATGATATGTTCTCAATTACCTAGAGAGGCACCACCGAAAGGCCTTGATGTTATCTTTCCTGCCAGATTCTCCTTCTCTGATAATGACACGGAAATTGCTGGTGGAAAAAAGGTTGATTTAGAGGAGTTGTTGGCAAATCCCAATTATGGTGACGATGATGAAGAATGGGATGCTTTGGACGAGGAAGAGGTCGAGGCAATGAAAGAGATTTCTTCAGCAGTGAATATTAAAAGTTTGTCTGAGATTGAAGTGCGTAATTATCCTCGATTTGTCATTAAGAATCTTCGCGAAACAATAAAAGAAGGTTCAAGAGTGGACGCATTGTTGAAAGTTCTCTTGCCCCCATCAAAAGTTGTGTTTGAAAAGCAGCAGCGTGATAAGGAGAAGGCAAAGGTAGCAGCCGAGCTTCGAGAGAAGAGAGAACTTATACAAAAACAGAAGAAAGAACAAGAAAAGTTGAATGCCAGGAGACTGGGTTACCAATACTAGTGTTTGTTTCTAGTTTGAATGAAATGTTGGTCATCTTAATAGCTCTTGATTCAATGATAATTTCAACTTCAATGAGAAGTCCATTTGAGTTGAGTGGTGAAAGCTTGGGTCAGCATATGGCTTTGTTCAATATTTGACTTTGTTGGTACAACGATATCAAACAGTCCCCAAATTGCAATCATATGACTCAAAGAATTTTGAGGAAAATGCTATGACTTTGGCTTAACTGAAATAAAAGCTCTTCAATGCTGAAGCATTGTTTTATCATTGAATTAGAAAGAAATGAGTTCACTGTGATTGTTTGCACGTGCAGACTCATTATTTTATGACAACATCCTAATTCAGCTGAGATTATATTGGAATTGTTTGCATGTGCGGATTCATTATTTTATGAAAACATTCTCATTCAGCTGAGATTATATTGGAAAACTCAAGTATTGCCCATGATAAGCATATCCGAACTATTTTACCATCTGCATAAATATGGTTTATGTTCTACAGGCAAGAATGTAGAGATCTTAAAGATCTAAACCAGCTTTTACATTATTCCAATCTCAGTGTTTGAGTTCTAAAGAATTTTAGTGTTCAAGAGGTTGTGGTTGTAAGGAAGCAAAATAACTTATCACCACTATTACATGGCTTCATTCTCTTGTGGTTTGTGTGATGCATCAAGCACCTTTGATGGCTCAAAAAGGTTTTGAGTTATCTTCTAACAAAGGAAGCAGTGTAATTGAGAGCGCTCATTTTAGGATACTCAACTTTATGAAAATTATGGACCTGGAATGAAACCTTAGATAAACTACAATAAATAAGAGACAAGAGTGAGACTCATGAAGAAACACCTTATCTCCACTTTCAAATGTTCTGCAATCAAAATATGCAAGAGGAGTAGATGAAAATCTTCACACACTTTCTTGAAATATGTTTTCTTGACTACCATGAGATCATGGTGTTTGTCTGCCATGTTATCCTTATGTGGAAATTTGAGCAAATCTAGAATTTGAGAACAGAGTACATTAGATATTATGCACTTTGAGAACAGGTTTCAAGGCTATGAACCATGCTTAGCACAGAGGACGAGGTAGGAAGAAAGAGGTTAACCAACTGTTTTATGCAATGCAGATACGCATCAGCTCAAAATGGTGGAATATCATGCAATGTAAGATACAAGCTCTTTGTGCTTAACCAATACATTGTCTTTCCTGAAATTGCATATACTTTATTGAGCATGGCAGCTTTCCAAACTTGTACACAACTTCCTGTAAATTTTTGTTAGAAAGTAAGAAAAGTCATCCAGGGTAACAAGATATTGCTTCTTGTTGACTTTTTTACTCATATCATATATTTTTATTATCGATTCAAAAACTTCAAAATATTGGTCACTCACAAGTTGTTCATCTTGGTACCTATTTAGATACTTGCTCCATTGTATATACTGGTGCACATGTATACATAGTTTAAAAAAAGGAATGCAAGTATAAATACCGGACCATTTTCACACATTCCAATGTAGAGACCAAGCTGGTTTAAATATTGATGCTATCAGTTATCAGTATGCATATGAAAAACATAATTTCTTTTACATTTATGCTGGCACTGCTGTGATAATATTAGTACTGCCAACATGAATTTTGACATCACCAGTATTCATACTACCACTACCAGATGCATCATGTACAGAATTGAAATGGATGCAGCCAGTACAAACGTTGAAGCTCATCTGATGCCCCATGCTATCTCAGCCAATAATCTTCCATACTATAACCTACTAATTATAAAAACTCTCTATTTATGCTTATTATCACATGATTACATTTGTATCCTCCATCAGCCACTTGCTCCGCATCATTAGTAGTAAAAATGATCAAGTCAAACCTTGTTTTACTTAACAATGTTCCTACATGATCATTTATGTTTGTAGGTCATAACAGTAAATCTCTTAAAAAATCCAAGAATAATCAACATTCTATCTATTTTTTTCATCATCATCAATAGCAATTAGCTAGGACAAAAAAGTGCGATACCCAACTGCCAACTTCCAACAAAGATATTCAAGCAACATACCTTAACAGCACCCATTACTTTATCTAAACCCCCTCCCCTTCAATGAAATACGAATGTCTACAATGAAAGTTGACAACTGCAGTATTTTAGACTAGAATCATTGGGGAAACAAACATGAATCTTCTAAATCATGAAAAAAGACTCCCCTCATTTTGCTCAATGACCACAGTATTTTGGGAAAGAATCCACTGTGTAAGAACCATGTCAAAGTCAAGAATGCATGTATTAGTAGCATTGACAAGAATATCGCAATTTACCATGGAGTGTGGCTCATTTGACCATGCAGAATTCAAAGAGAATCCAACCTTGACACAGTATCAAAACAACAGACAGACCACAGGTGTCCTTGGAAATCAAAGTTATCCATTCATTATTTAAATAAGATGTACAATGACACCAAAACAGAGAAGAGAGGAACACAAGCAAAAAATCTGAAATATCTATGAAAAGCAATTAGCTTCTTAAAATTTAATGTCAATCAAAAAGAATGTCAACAAACATTCAATGATGACTTATCTTGAAGAAAGAGTAAAATTCAGATTGGATAGTTGGGAACAAAAATGCAGAGGCAAGCAACAAATAATTCAGGATTGTAAGAGACATGATGCAAGAATCATGTTGATTGGAGTGGTGTTGAGGACTGCCCTGTTCAACAAAGACAACAATGCAAGAACTCCCGTCAATACATCAAACAAGCAACAAGCAACAAGCAACAAGCAACAAGCAACAAGCAACAAGCAACAAG
>JALLPD010002040.1:0-10866 GCA_036940065.1 Cyclotella cf. meneghiniana | reverse complement strand
AGAGTAAGGAAGTAAATTATGATAAAATTCAACTAACTAAGTTCACACATTTTTAAGTGTAAAAGTGAATATTGTAATTAAATATACAAAATTTAGTACTTTCAACCTTTTCCCTTACCTTCGATATCTTTTTATCCATTATTCTCATGCCAGCATTTGTTAGATGTTGAAAATGGGTGATAAGATTTCACAAAGTTGTCTGAATCAAATGCAAAGGACAGTGCATAACAAGTTGGGAGGGAAGTGAAGAACCTCGTTTCATTATTATCTGGCAACAATATTGTCAGAATGTGCATCGCAGTCATCAACAAAACCAGATTGCCTTCAGAAATTGGTTGTTTCACACCAACATAAGCACTTTCAGCAGTACTAGCCCTGTTGCTTACCCAATCTTTGGAAAGTTTGAAAAATAGCTCTGAATCTTGAGACATTAGTTTTGGGATACATCTGAAAAATGGCTTGAATATACTTTTCCAAAGATGACTATGAGGCTACAGAAGTAAATAACAGAATGTAGATTCTGTTGGAAATGTTGTTCTATGCTCTCATTGTCCTCTGTGCAATTGAGGGAAAGATCATTTGTTTTTGCATCTTAAGACAAGACAGCTGACCTGTACAAATCAGTATTCATGGTGTTTTGGCTGGTATCTGTCAACATATTATGGATCACCAAGTCATGATGAGGGTGATGCAAGATCCACCACTTCTTTCCACTTAAATCATACAGACAAAATTGGGGTCCCCATTTGGGCATTCCAAATGGTATTGATAAGCTCCCACTTGGTCTAGCATCCATGATGGAAAAAATTTGGCAACCATCAATGCCACAAACATCTTTTGGCTCTACGCCTTTGACTAGACAACCCTTGGAGTTGATTGACTAGGGGCATTTCATAGAAACAATCTTCGATTCACTGTTGACACCTTATTGTGAGAGTCTCCACTTGACTCCTCTTCATTACCAGTAGGTGTCGCTGTTGGAATATTGTTCTCTTTGAAGGGTTGAATATTTGATGACTCATTTGACCCAAGATTTGTTGTGCCACGTCCCTCAGTTCTAGAGGTGTTCATGGTTGTTGTATTTGTCAGAGCATATGTGTTGTTGATTTTGCTCGTGATTTCTTTGAAATTGCCACATTTATCATAAGATGACACAAACGCCCAAGTTACACCATACTTTTTGCCAAAAATTTACACATCTCTCATGAATCTTGGCTTGTTCTTTTTCGGATCAACTGCCACGCTTCAAGAACTCAAGCAATACAACACCATTGTTTATGTAAGAATCATATCTAGGAAGCTGATGTCTGGGTGAAACCAAGAGCATATTGCATCACAACCTACTTCTTTGTGACATCCTGGGCACTTAATCATTTCTCCCTCAAGGTGCTTGATGAAAGTGAAGAAGCATTCAATGTGATACACTGCAAAACAGCAGCCATGCTGAACATAAGGAGCACTGCTATATAGTGTTCTTTCACAGGGACACCCACTTGCCAAAATCAGATCAGAAAGATCATTCACTGGAAGAGAAAGAAGAGATAGATTGAGATTTCTCATTAAATAGTTTTTGGTTCCACAGTTAGAGTTCTCCGGCCCTAGTTCACCTGCCATCTTGCCACTGACAGAGTGCACCCTGTTATAATCCCCATTGTTAAGAGTTGCAAATTCAGCAAATTGTTTTATCAATTTGGCCAGAACAAAAATCATACAAGATTTCTTATTTTGAAATAATTCTAATGTGACGGCAGGAATGATTCCATGATTAATACTTCCAAGAATGATGAAAAAATTGAGTAGTAAATTGCAACAGTATATAGACCACATGAGCAGTTGTCATTGCACTTGTCATCATCAGGCATCTCTGATTTGTATGAAAACCAGTTGTATGGAGAAGATTGGGGATTTTTGGCACCAGTGCAAGTCTTGAAAGCCACATTTGTTCTATAAGTCACCTCAAATTTCTTTGCAATAAAATGCACTGCTCCAAATATCCATATCAAGGGTGTCATATACCTCATCCCTGATAACTGTTGCCACCAAAGGGTAGTCTCCTCTGATTTCTATTCTGACAACTACATAATGATCTTGGTATTGCAAAAGAGAACCAATGGATCTCTGTTGTTTCCATTTCTCCAGCAGGTCATCACTAAAAGCGGGAGAGTCGACTTGCATGGTTGTTGGTTTTTCTCCATTTCTTTTCATGTACATCCTCAATGTTTATTGGCTTTGTCTTTCCTTTCTTTTCTCCAGGATCCTTGCAAAGAATCTCCATTATTGTAAGAGTGATTGGTGTAAAGAAATTGTTTTATCATCAGATGGATTGTTTGCTTCCATGTGGCGGGCAAGTAGTTGAACAAATGATTGCACAAACTTCTCATTCCAATAGGTAGTGTTTTTATTCAAATGAGGGAGGATAACAGATGTCAAATCACATTATCTTCATACACAGCACCATGGTAAGTATACTCCAAATCTTTGTCATCATTCCAAACCTCTGGGAGAGCAGCAGTTTCCATGTCCATTCATCATCAGATGTTGATATGGGCATTGCATTGGTAACTTCATTAAGTTCATCTTCATTGGGGTTATCAGATGCATTTGGGATGGGTTTTGACATGAAAGAAAGTTTTTCACATTTTCAAATTTCTGTCTGATGTACAAAAGTTGACTGATGTCATAACTTTCCAAACCCTGTGTGTATGACTCTGCAAAAGGAACAAGATTTGTATAATGATTACCTCTTTTAATACCACCATTGAAAACATTGAGATCCTAACAAGATCAAGAGATATACTGTAGAAATGGTTGCCATTTGCAAAAATCACAGCACCAATCAATAACTATCACCCATTATTTGTATGTTCTGCTACAATAATGATAGAGAGTCAACACCACACTGCGACCAAAAAAGTAGTTGTTGTCATAGTTGTGCGGGCTCAACTATAGTATAGGTGCCTATAGTTGAGGTATAGGATTGAAATCACAAATACAAGTCATCTAACTATCACTACAACTACAGGCAAAGCAGATTGTCTTGCCAACGGTATTAAGCATTATCAATTCCCTTGTAGGTGACCAATTTATGTAAACATTGTGGAAAAAATATTGTGACTTTCATCACAAGAAACGGTATTATGGCTTGTTCATTATATTTAACTCTTATATTGAGTGAAGGTACTTGATCTAAATTTAATTTCTAGAAGGGTGATTTTGCAGGACAAATCAGGCACATCTCAGCTTTGCCTCATCAACTGCATCAGTTCAACATCAATTTCTGCCCTAACCATGGTTGAGCAAAGCTCCCAGGCCAATTATCAATGAGGATGTTGCGAGAGCAAATAATACCACCAAAGTAATCAAAATCATTGCCAAAGCAATCAAAGTTTTCTTACTTGAACTAAATTGCCCCAACCTGGACAAGATCAAAATCATCCTGAAATTCTAAACAATTTGCAAGCAAAATCAATCCAGACACAAGTCAAATTATCCCCAATGCATTCAAGATCATTCCCATTATTACGCCATGACAAAACCTGATGCCACACAACCAGCTATGGCAAAACCATGGCACCAGCCACCACCAAACCCAAAACAATCAACCAGTATGGCCAAACAAAAACCCACCAATACGGAACCTGCCAAACCGGAAGCCACCGAACCAAAAGCAGCCAAACCAGAAGCCACCAAAGGATTGTCATGGTTGGGTTGCCGTAAAGGTGGGTGGTGAGTGGGCGGGATGGTATAAAGCCTCCATTTACACATTTTTTCTTTATTTCCAAAAGAATCAGTCAACATGTCATCCCAACATGACATGCCATGTCATCTGGCATGGTCTGGATGACAGAATGTGATGACTTGTTGGACCAACATTCCCGACATTTTAACAACACACCGGCATGTGTCAGGACAACATGTCATTTGGGTGGGATCTGGCAACACAACACGATGCCAACATGTCCAACTAAGGCAGTTGATCTGATCATTTACATGGGAGCAAAGAGAGGGTGGAGAATATTCAAAAGCCGAAAATTTCTAAGGACAAGAAAAGTGATCTTTCTGACTTGTTACATGATCTAAACCAATCATGTTCAACAGATGACTGACTGGATGCTTCAATTACATAATTACCCTTTGGTCAGCTGTTGCTTATTTCCAACAGCTTTCCATAATATGAAAGGCATGAAATACTCCCAGTGCAGTCACTGATTGAAATCAAAGGTTTGATCAAAAACAGTAGAGGATGTCACTTATAATTATCACATAACCATTGCGATTCTCAAAAGGGACAGGATCACTAGATATACTGCAGAAATAGTTGCCCTTTGCAAAAATCACAGTACCAAGACAATAATTAACACCCCTCATTTGTATGTTCTGCTGCAATGATGATAGAGAGTCAACACCAGTCGGCTGAAATGGACCTTTTTCTAATTCAAGATCACAACTGATGCAAAGTATGCAAGTGATCTGACTTATTTCTCATTCAAAGAGACATTCATTATTGCAGGACACAATTGAATCCATGATGTTTGCTTCATTATCAGTATCAACTTCAATCCCTGGATTCTGATAACATGGAACTTTGATTCTTCCATTATTGCCTTGTGCATCAAGAATTTTTGCTTGGGTATGAGATATGTCCATGTGAACTAAACAACACACCTTGCAGTTTATCATATTTTTAACTATCCTTGGACTCTTACATCCTGAGTACTCCTCTGTATGTACTTCCTGTGCAATTCAAACGAGGGTCAGTTACAGGTGACATTGTGAATTGAAACTGCACAGTTGAAGGGGCTGTCTCTTTTTTTTATTCATGAAATCTGTGTGTTATATAATTCAGATTGAAGTCCATGAAAGTATATCTTGCCTTAATATGATCACCACTATCAATGAATGTGACTATTTGTTTCCTTGAGGAAGCATCCTTCTTTAATGCATTGTGAGTAATATATATTTTTTTGACACAGAATAAATAGTGTCATCAAGACAATTTCCATTGCAAAAGGCATGGTGCACCTGACATTCATGAATTCAAACTGCCATGGGATATCCCTGTTTTCAACATAGGAAATCACAACATTTATATATCTCTTCATTGCCTTGGCCATTGCAATATCCTATTCGGTGTTTCTTTTGGTTGCCAATGCATGATGTGTGATGCCTGAAGAGATTTTATAAGTTATAGAGGAATAATGAGTTTAAGCGGGATCATAACACATCATATGTTTATCTCCTCAGATTATTCAAAAGAACTCACCATCCCCAAATGCATCTCCATACAAGGTTTTGAGGTACATTCTAATGCCATTGTCAAGAAGGTCATTGTGTTTTTCTTTGATTTGAGAAATAAGATCTTATGGCCTGAGTTTTTTGTTGATGCTGAAGAACTTATCATGCAATCCTGAGTCAAACTCCATCATATTATGCCATTTATGGGCGAATGTTTTTGAGAAAGGATAAAAATACCATTTATCATCATTGCACAGAGCATGAAAGGCAAGATGCACCAATATACAACTAGGAAGGTTCAAAATGAACTTTTCCTCTGATGTTGACAATATGGAAGGTTTCCTGCTTTTTTTCTTCGAAGGCCAGCCAATACTCTCATCACTTGCATCTCTGTCATCAATATCTTGGTCTTTGCCTTCAACACATAGATCTCTTTGTTCACTAGCAGCCAGTTTTTCATTAGTCCTTCTAGGATATTTTTGCAAATGCCCACCTCTTCAAATCGAGTCAGGAAAATGAGTCATCACCTGACATGAGAGATCAGTCATTGAAATATGCAATAATGGTAACTTCTTATGGGGAGTTTGCGGTATGAATGTCTTCTTCTGTTTAGCCATGTGCAACAGGTTCTGACTAGAGAGAGTAATTGATGGGTGAAGTGGCATCTTAGCATTGGGTGATTTTTTTGTTAGATGATGTTTTGACTAATCTCCAGTTGCACAATGCTATTTAACATTTTTTGTAGAATCTCTGTCTCACTCCTTTCCATCATTGTATTACAATTTCCATTGAGCAAATCTAACATGAAGTGGTAATGATGTAATTTATCAGTGAAATACTGGTTGTTAAGCAACAAGAGATTGTTGGCCTCCAATCCATCAAATGGAGCATTTTCATATAATTTTCATGAACTAAGTTGATATAGTCTCTGATTGGTTGAAAAAGATCCTTCTGAAACTTCACACTTTGAAAAATGCCCTTGCTTTTACACTGAAACAATTTTGAAGCTTTAATTTTTCTTGTCTCTGTTCACCCTTTTTGTCAAAATCATTGAGCCCACGACCTGTGTATCCATTCAAACAACTCTTCATTTCCACAGAAATGTCTCTTTTGGGTCTTTTTGACTGTAACATTTCCCCTGATCAATAACTTTGTACACTATGACCACATGGTATGTTAACCACTTATTGATAGATTTGATATCAACCTTCCTTTTTTGAGGCACATCAAACTTCCACAAAGTAACTAGATATGAGTAGGAAATAACCATCCAAGCGGGAGTGTATAATCACTGGCATAAATGAGTGGCAGGAAGGCTTTGTTCATTACTATCTGCCTTGAGTGCCCCAACATTCTGTGCTTTAAGATAAGACTCGGTGAATTTGAAGTTGTGAATCCTTTCAAGGCAGATCCGCTCTGGCAAACATTCAAATGGAGATGAACCCCTGCTTAGGTTGACAACTTCATACTGCATGATCAATAATAATTGACAACAAGTCTGAGAACCCTTTTTTGATGTTACTCTTTCTTAGAAGACACAGTGGACAGACAGTTTGCCAGATTGATCCAGTGGCACAATGAAAGTGATAAAATTTACCCCATCACTTTCATTATCACAAATTGCTAATCGTTTTGGTGAGTGATTGCCACCTCACAGGTGCCGCGTAGCTTTCAGGATGACAATCCTCCCTTGTCTCTTACTTGTGATGACTGAATGATCAGGACCAGAGTTCACATCCCAAAGGAAGTGTTGCATTCAATCAAGCCACAAAGCCAAAGAAGTGCAGGATTCAAGTAATCCCACAAACACTAACACAATCACTGTGCTGATAGCACAGTTTTCCTTCCTGTCTTGCAAATTGCTCTGAAGTTCAGTGAGTGATCACCATCTCAAAGATGCCACACAGCTTTGACGATGACATTACCCCTCTTGTCTGTCTCTTGATGACTGAGTGATCAGGGTCAGAGTTCACATCTTGTAGGGAGCACTGCATCCAACCAAGCCACAAAGCCAAAGTAGTGCAGGATTCAAGTAATCCCAGAAAAACAAGAACAAACACTGCACTGATTGCAAAGTTTTCCCTCCTCTCTTGCAAATTGCTCTGAGGGTTGGTGAGTGATTGCCATCTAGCAGGTGCAGTGCAGCTTTGAGGACATTGATCCCCCTTCTCATCTTACTCTTGATGATTGAGTGATCAGGGCCAGAGTTCATGCCCATAGGAAGTGTTGTGTCCAACAAGCCACAAAGCCAAAGTAATGCAGGATTCAAGTACTCACACAAAAAACTCCCACAAACACTCTGCTGATAGCACAGATTTCGTTCCTCTCTCTCTTGCAAATTACTCTGAGGTTTGGTGAGTGATTGCCATCTTGCAGGTGGCATGCAGCTTTGAGGATGACAATCCCCCCTCTTGTCTTACTCTTATGACTAAGTGATCAGCAGAGTTCAAATCCCATAGGAAGTGCTACGTCCAACCAAGCCACAAAGCAAAAGTAGCTCAGGGTTCAAGTAATCCTGCAAAAACTAATGCAAACACTGAGCTCATAGCAAAGTTTCCCCTTCTTGCATTTGGATGTTATTCTTGGTTTTTTTACTTGTGAGGTTGATGTGCATTTGACTCTTGATGACTGAGGCTTATTCTGTTGGTCTGTTGTTAAATTGCCAAAGTTTATTTTTGTGTATGGTATTCTTTGTTGTCCAAATGGTATCATGTTTGTTGCCATGTTTTTCTTTCTCTTCAGGGATTGATTCTGATGCCTTCAATACCTTTAGATATACATTGTGATAAGTTTTCAGAGTGTAGCTTTGCTCTCAGAATATGTTAAATATAATTTTTATAGGTGTTTTTATTAAATTTATCTTAATACTTTTTTACTACTGATAGATTGCTGACACAACTTTATTCCTACTTACTTTGGTAAAGTACATAATATTTGTCTACCTTATCATTGAAAGGTGAACAATATTTTATCAATTTCTGTTTATGTTTTTTATGTTGTCTACTGGATCCAACATTGAAATTTTGTCTGTAACCTTTCACTCAAAGAAATAATATTCGTTTATTATCATCTGCATTCCATTCACAATGAATATTTCTAGATTATGCAGCAAAATTATGTTGAGCCAATTCCCTCCCACCCAATAAGCCCAGCCATGCAATAGATGATACCCAAGTCACCTCTCCCCCCTTGGCCTCAGGAATATGTTTGATTGGAAGTTTAATTAAGATGACTATAAACCCTTGAATAATGAGTATTGATTGTACAGCTTGCAGGTGTTTTCAAAACCCGCTCAGTGTCTAAATCAGCATGTCAAATAAATTGGGGCAAGGAATTGTCAGGGAACACAGCAAATCATCTCAATAACATCTCTTTTAATTTACCTGCTTACACACAGGTGTCAGGAGTGCAGAAGCTGAGCAACGGATTCCCATTTTCAGGCAAATGTGACTCTGTGAGAACAGCCACAGCAAAATATAACCACCATAAGTCAAACTCTGGACCAACATTGAAAATGTGTCATCTAATTCTATTGCACCATATGCCCTGGCAACAAATTGCAGGAATGAAGGTGGTGACCCATGCCACAGCCAACCTATTTTATCCCTTGGCAGGAAGGTCTTGCAACTTGATACCCTTTTTTTAAACATCATTACAACCAGCACATGAGAATGGATTTGATTGTTCCACTCAATGACATTCGGATTGGTCTACATGATTGAAATTTAAAGAATCACATAGTTTCAGATCTCTTGTATGTGCATCCCCACCATCTAATATCTTACATTTTATCAAGTCCTGGTGATTCTTCTTCATCTCACTATGGGCATGAAGTGGAATCTTTGCCTCATAATATCAATGAAAATAGCAGTCAGTCATCCTTGGTTTATAACTCGGAAATTTGTTTTGATGGAAAGTTTTCTCAAAACCTGATCAGATTGGGTCATCTTGTAAAGCCATTTGCGGGATGCCAACTTTTTGATCATTGATGAAAGGTAGGGGATCCCCCCTCACTAAAATTCTACAACCCAAATAACATCAAACAATTCTGGAATGAAATTGCTAAAATCTGTTTGGAAATATTTTGTGCTGAGGAGGTAGGAGACCACAAATAACTACTCCTATTGTGGCATCATTCAAGAGGTATGGGGTGTCTACAGAAATTGACAATTTGGCAGAGGAAGTTTTGCCAACATCAAGGCAAGTTTCTATGTATGATACCCTCATGCCCCCCACAAATATGTCATTGCAATATATTAAATAGAGCTCTCTAGATTCAAATTCAAATCATTACAATCCCATGTCAATCAAAAGAACCACTTGAAAAGAAGCCCACATTATGTCCAACATCTCACCTGAAACAACCTGGTGACCCTTGGGATACAACTTCAGCAAGCATGAACACCTCTGGTGAAACTTGACCTTCTTCTTATTCCACTTAGAACAGGCTTTGGAGTGATGCCAATCAACTTGACACATTTTCTGATTGGAATTGCAATTTGGATCATGATGAGATATTATATCAGCATCCACCTCAAAGTCAAAATATGTCTACTACTTAAAATGCAGATGAAGTCATAACCTCATCTGCTACTTATCTTGTGTGTAATATTTCTAGTATTTCCAGCAATGCAAGGTATTCATATCCAGAGGTTGACAAGGATCTTATCCATGGGAAGCTCTCACAACCTGACATGGATTGGGCAACAAAGAAATGGACGTATGCTAGGTGCTTTGACAAAATGTTGCCTAGAGAGAATCCTTCTAATGCAGATGCACTTAGTTTCTATACTATCATGCTGAAAGTGTATGAGTTCACATCCAACAAAATTAATGAATGCCTACTGAAGTACTACAAAAAACTGTGTTTAAGTTGTAATCTGAGCTAGAGGAAAGCAAAGGCTGATGATATGATGAATCAAATTCAAGATAAAGTGATGAAGTGTCCGGCTGTTTATTCTGATGAGTGCCTTCGGATGTGTCGTTTGTGTATGAAGTATTCATTTGCTTACGACTTTGATTGGTTTTTCAAGGCAATGAAAATTATTGAAGATGACTACTCCATCAAAATCCTGATTCATAAACAGAACCAGAATTTTGTATATCAGATTTGGATCAGACATGGTTAGGAGTTATGAATACCTCATTCGAGAGGGTCATGTTGTGACAAGTAGAGACGGTTTGGTATGACAAAAAGCAACGCAAAACAACTACTGTGTTTGGAAAAATGCAGTTGTTTGTTGGGAAAGAAAGGAAGTTTTTGTGGAAGGGCACATATTCAGAGGTTACCTTGTCTCCATAGAGGACATTTCAAATGTTAGCATGAGCATAACAGAGGACGTGATACAAAAAATACACAAGGAGTCAAATTCATGAGACAAGTTATGCCAAAAAAATGAGCAAGATTTTCTGGGACAGATATGGTGGACACAATCCAACGCCATTGGTTTCTCTTGATTCTCAATTGAAATCTCAGCATGGACAGCTCACCTCAAATATAGTCATTTGGGTTCATGGATATCATTAGTACTGTCCCAGGCTACCTCCAATATCAAACCAATGCTATGGTATTCAGCAACAATCATTGGTGTGGACTTATACATCTGCTGACAAACAAGAGATGGCTCATCC
>JALLPD010002039.1:0-10843 GCA_036940065.1 Cyclotella cf. meneghiniana | reverse complement strand
ATTTTGAATCAGTAGAAATAAGCTCATAATTTCAACTTCCATTCCAACAGCAAGTATTTACTTCTTACTTATGATTTACAACTAGTTTTCACCTACCATTTGGCTTAGGTCAAGTTGATGAGTCTACAAATATGATTTGCCATCATTTTTGCAACTGTCAATATCTGACATTATCATTTTTAATGCCAGTGCCATCTAGAGAATTCAGAAGTTTGTTTTCAATTAATTTGATTTGGACACTCCTGGGAAGGAACAAGAAGGAGCACAGAAATATTTGTATCTGTTTTTATTGGTTCATGTTCCAAAAATATATGACTCATATAATTCTGTTCAATTTGTCCAAGAGGGTTTCTTTAATTTGTCTCAGTAGTACAAATTTGTTTGGGCATCAATTTACAGTGGAGATTTTGGCAATGAATCTAGATTCAAATACCTTCAATGTTCCAGATTCTCCTTTTGCAAGAAATATATTCATCTCTTCATGAATTCCTTAGCTGTGCTATCAGCAATCAGAGCATGAGGTGCATGGAATGAGGATGATGTCAGGAAGAACCTTCCCTACACTACCTCTACTGTCCAGTCTGTTCTGAACTTCTTCAATCAAAGGAGACAACATGAAAACATTCCATATTCAACACACCTGTCAGGTGTTATAGATGATATTTTTGGGACAGAGTCAATGTTTGAGGCCACAAAAACTTCTGTTGGCCCAATCATCCAAAGCATGAGTATAGCTTTGATCCAAGACAATGTTTATGAATTTAGATGTAATGACAACCTCTTCTCAAAAGAGGAATGGACAGAAATCATTATTTCTGTAGACAGTGTTTTTGCATCTGCAATGAGGATGTGAAAAGAACCCTCTGATGGAATGTACAAAATTCAGGGTACATGCTGAAAATGTTTCTAAATCTTGGGGGCTTTAATTTTGACTGCATTGTCATGCCCTTGACGAAATTTCATTGTATCAGTATTGCATTGAGACATTCATTTGATTTGTTCAAAACTGACTTCAGAGAGTGCAGAAGAGTTCAATACCACCCTTATAGCTTACTTCCTTGCCATCTTATTTTATACAATAGACCTGAAATGACATCCTGTCCACCCAGTTTGATGGAACATGAAAACTGTTTTTGGAATGACCAACTTTTTGTGCCTGCAATCATAAATGCAATTAATGATGACTTCAATCAAATGTCATCATGTTGTGTTTATATTATTGAATGCTTATTCTTTGGCAAAGATCTATTTTCGTCCCATAAATTTCTTCAAACTCAATAAGAGCAAGTTATGGGCAGAAGAACAACATCCACAATTTGCATCAAAACCATCAAAGGATCTCATCTATTTAGAGTATTTAGATGAATGAAAGAGCAAACATCTCTCTTCAGAGGATATTCTGTTGCAAAAAGCCAAAAAGTTTATGCTTGTGGATTGGCTAGATGAAAACTTCTCAAGAACTGATCTTGATCATTTTTTTCATTCTTGACAAACATGAACTTCATCATCTAAAAATCATTTTGAAGAACAACCCATTCAATATAGAATTCTTCCATCAACTGGGACTCCTTCATTGCTACTTGATTCAGCTCCAGAAGGGAGTGGAAGATGCACGTAATTATGAAACAAATCCCTCAGTTTCTTGCCCCTGTCTTATGAGTGTCCCATTCTATACTCAGAAATGTTCTCAAAAGTTGAACAAATGCTGCAAAGCTCTATGTGATTGAATCTGAGGTCTATGATGATTATAATTGTGATATGGTAAAATCTGACATGAAAAGAATCAATCTGTTGCCTTCAAGCTTCTAGAATAAGAAATTACTCAATGGATTTTGGATGATGAATTGGTGGGCACATTGCCAAAGCCAATTATGGATCATCTCAAGCATAGAGTGTAGCAAACTCTGTCTGGTGATTCAAAAATTATCCTTGTGAAATATTTGAGAGAACTATCACAGTCATTCAAGAAAGTGAATGAGCTGAATTTTGTACATCCTCATCCTTATCAAGCATTTTTCAAAGAGGTCATAGATGAAAGTAAATCACATGCATCAAAGATTGGGCTGAAGGCGACCCAGAATATCATTTCTGATATATTCAGCCATGATTCTCTTACACTTTACAAATTTATGAATAACATGAGCAATGCATGTTTTCAAGATGATCAGACTGTCTAGAAGGATTTTGACAACCTCCTGAAACTCCTTGTGCTGATTGACAAACATCTTCAAATGCTTGCATCAGATGAGATGAATCACCAAATCATGAAGATGAAAAGAGCTTTTTGATGGGATTATCTTGTCAGAAAAGAGTTGAAAATTGTCCCAAATCAAACAGGACTAGTCTGCTTTGAATTCAAGATGCTGTGAAAACAATTTAGGTTACCAAGAAGAAGAGTGGATAAAGGGCTGGGGAAGGCCAACACCATGGCAACCAACCATTGTGAGCATGTCTCTCCTAAATCTGTTGACCCAGAGAGACAAAATCATCTTCTTAAAATACAATCAATATGCTACTTGAGCATTTGTATGAATCCATTAGCAGAGGAATAAATGAAGTGATTCTATCCTCAAGCTAGATGACAGATATCAAACAGATATTGAGGAAACATGAATGCTGTATTATGAACATTCCTTATTCCTTGACATACCCCGCATAGGCAGCCTTTGTACAAGAATTCTGTCTACCCATTCAATAAATTTTTGGCGCCCAGAAGTTCAGGTTGAGCATGCTGATCATATTGCACAGTGCAAGTCATCTACAATGCATTGTGTGCAGTATCATTTGTGGTTTTTCTCACCTTCAGAGGCAACCAATGGAATAATCTCATCCAAACTTGGATTGGTGTTTTGATGAATTCAAAAAGATTACATCTGGTTTTCGTATTGCATTGAGGCTGTTGAAATTGTGATGTCAATTGGATTGGAATTGCGTCAAGGCAGACCTGTGTGTTTGTGTGATTTTGATGGTATTCCTCACAACTTTAAGACAAGAAATGTGGTGACAAGAGACCAATCAAGTTACATAGCATGTTGCAAGTCAGTTGCCACAATGTTCAGACAAAGGAAAATAATTCATCTAGTTTAGTGTTTGATTCATAAGTTGTATATCTTTTTGTGGTGATGGAACTTCTAACTGACCAGTGTCACATCTTACTCCCCAATTGGAACGAAGTATTGTACTTTGTTCACTCTCTTTGTGTTGAAGTAGAAGAAAGATCATACTTGAAAACTGGATTGGACAGTCCAGTTGACTGGTATTGGAATGCCATATATTACAAGACCAAAATCCTTCCATATCATCATGTTTATGGGATATGCAGAAATTCCAATGTGACTGTTGAAATCCTTCAAAATGTCAGTAAATGAAGACCTTCTTTTGTAAATTTTTATGTTGCCTGTTCAAGTATATTCTTTTGTTTCAGAAAATGAGTTGTCCTGCTTGTATAATGACAAGACTTGAGTTTGAAGTAATTTACAAAGAATTGTTGAGAGGAAAGGATCCTTATGACTCATTACAATGGTTTCACATTTGATGTTTTGAATGCAGCTCTTGTTTTTTCCTTCCCAAAAATTTCTCATACTTTCATTATCCCTCATCATCAGACCAAAGCTGAGTAAACTGAAATAGATTGAGGGTGTGCTGTAGAGTGGTTTCAATGGTTTTGATTTATTTTTACCATATGATATGTCTCTCTTCCTTTTATTTCCAGAAGATAGTTGGTCATAAGTTGAATCTGCCCTGTAAGAAATGACACCTATAGCATGAGGAGAGGAAAATTTTGACACAGGATTTGATCCCGCATTGTGGAACTGCAATGTTGGTGAAAAGCTTAGAAATCAAGCAAAACTAGATGGCACATAGCCCTTTAAAACTTTGATTACCTTACTTGGGATCAAGAAATGAAGTGATACAAGGAATTGCGAGTGAATTCAAGATAATTATCTGATTCCAGCTTGAGGTTTCTAATTGTTTTGGTTGAGATTAGTGAAGGATATGGGAAAACAAATATCAATTGAAACTGATTTTAGGAGTGATTTTTTTTGACTTATTGATTGCACCAGACTGTGCCAATATTCATTTTGATACACGTTGTTTCATTTGATAATGAGTATTGTTTTTGATGCTAGATTCTTCTCAATAATAAGGAAGCATTCATTACGATGCCTAGTTTGATGGGATGCCTTTGAGTTGAGGGGAAATTCTGACTTGGTGGGATCTTTTCCAGAAATAATGTTTTCTACTAATTAGTTTATAATATTTTTGGGCATATTTTGTCACCAAATGCTTCTCTGACACAGCGACGTTTGTTTTATCATTGGAAACAAATTGATAAAGACATGCTCTGGAAATACTAATCATTTCAAAGGATAACTGGACTTGGGGATAAGAAGTGCAGCCATCATCAATGTCGTTGGGTGACAGGGGATATACACATTTTCATTCCTCATAAACACTAGCCAAGACATTGATTGCAAACTACGTCACAATTCCTGTGATGAGTGGGTGTGAGAATTTCATCAATCTGTTAAATTTTACATTGTAAGCATGAGGGAGTGGTCGCTTCATCAAATTTGCAGAATTATCTTCATCTGTGAATAAAGCTTTAATTCAAGATGTTAGATGTGTTGGATCATCTTTTGCCAAAGAACATCATTGTTTTTATTGGTTGATTCTCTGTCCACAGTATCTCCATATAGGAGTTTGAGGTGAGTTTATATCAACCAATACTTTGATTAATAATTCATGGTAGTTCTCTTTCTTATGACATAATGCCAGTGGAGTGGTGTGACTTCTGCTATTCTTGTCTGGTTCTGTTAATACAGTTAAGATGAATACCTGTAGATTGTTGAAATTATTCTTTGCCTTGATGTTGTGCACTTCAAAACCATCAGATCACAGTCTAACAAGAATGGCTTTAGTATTGGGTGTCGCATTTCATATTAATTACCTGAGGTGCTGACAATATTCATCACATGCTCATGAAGGTTTCCAGTGAAAGAATAATCAGTGTTGCTTGTCACTTTGTCTTTCCAATTATCTTGATATCCAACCAAAAAGGATTTAGGAGATAATCCAGATTCAAGAAAATGATCGATTACTTGTTTGACAGATTATTAGGCAGATTTGTGGGCAACTGATACTGAAGGGTGTTGCAGATTTTCTACAATTGAGTGTGGTCCTTGGGAATAACATTACCTATTTGATTGCCTGTAATTGGTAAGTGGACTTTTTTTATTGAAAAGTGAGCAAATTATTCAAATCTTTGCTCATCTGTTCATGCATATGTTTAATGATAAATTTTTGTTGAGATTGGGAATACTCTAAATTATTGATGACTCTGTTGATTGATGAGTTGTAGGCTTGAATAGTAATCTCTTTCCTCTTCAATCTTGTTCTTATGTTGCCTGACCAAGGAATTGGTTACTGTAGTCACGTTTTGATAATTATCCTTTGAGGTGTTGTTGTGGACAATAGCATTATAAAGATAGAAGAACATCTCTTCTTTCTGAAGATCATCAAAACCACTTGATCTCTTTGAATCAACAAGAGCTTACAGACAATGTCACTTGAACTGCTACCTAGCTTTCCCAAATCTTGGAGATAAAATTTGGCACTGTGAGTTGGCTCACCAGAATCATTTAAGATACTTCTGAGATCAGGGTATTTACTGATCAAGCTGGATGACTAATCTTTGTCTCATCAAGTTCATTCATTGGCTTCACCAGATGGCATGAATCTTCACCACCATGAGAAAAATTTCTGTCATCCTCCCTTTCATTGGCATGAAAAGTGAGAGATGGACTGCCGTATTCCCCATGAAATTCTGCAATGCTTACATCATCAGATGTATTGTTTGTACAGAGCAATTGTTCATGAATTTGCTGATTGTCAGATATGTCCACCCTTATGACCTCAGAATTATTATTGCTGTTTCCCACTAGATTCATAACTGCCTCTTCGTTCCAATAAGCAACTTTTCAGTGAGCTACTGTTTGAGTAAACTGAATTCTTCCTACATAATAGATACAGTTATTTTTTGATGGTTAGAATAAAAAATATATGGGCAGAGGAAATGGAAAACTTTTATGATATCAAAAACTTGATGGAATCAGAAAAAAACTATTATTAGCCTTTGAACTTAAAACATGACTTCTACATGAAGGATATTGATTGCAGTTTTCTTGTTGCATGACTTCAGGATAGCCATATCATCATCTGAAACTGTAGTTTCTTTTGACATCTTCCCCTGTTGCCTGCAGTCCAAAGTAAGATAAGATGGTAAAGATGACGATGATTAGAATGAGCAATGCCAAAAAAGAAATGATTGCAATTGAACAAATGAAAGAAAGAAGGAATCACCAAATAAACATATGAATCAAAATAATGAACAAATGAATGAAGGAAATAACAAATACAAGAACAACCAGAAGAAAGTAGGATCAAGAGACCAATGATGGAATGAGAAAATGATAGAATGACTGAAGTCCATGCAAGGAACAAAAGTAATCGAACAAATGAAAGAGCAAAGAGACAACCACACAAATGATCAAGAGAATTAACAATAGAATAAACAAAAGAACAAACCAAAGAGTGAACAGAAGAAATAATAAAAGAAACAACTGAAGAAAGCAGTAGCAAGAGAGGGAAATGGTCTGATGATAGAAGAACCAAATAAGGAAAGAATGAATAACTCAGAGAGAGGGATGGATGATGATGTAAAAGTAGGATTTAACTTACAAATATGATCAAGGAAGGTCAATTGAATCAAGGAAGGATGACACAGGAATGAATGATAAGAAGGAAGGAATAAGTATGATGTGTTTTTCATTGCTGTTGGTATCATGGTGCAGTGGTTGTGGTGGTGGTTGCACTCATACTACCACCACTTCAGACAAAGACCAATGAACTTTTCAGATCTAATAAAAATGAACCACAATGAAATTACAAACACAAATATAATAAATATGCAACCCTTTGATGTGCAAAATCCCTCTTCATTGGTAGCTTTAAAATAAATGTTCTTAATGTTCATAAAGGATTAATCTTGAGATGAAATGGGATTGGTTCATAAGGATGTTATAAGGAGACTCTTCCAAGGTGTAACTCTTACGATTCAAAGGTATAGTTTATAAGAATATTCATAACAACTATGTTATGAACATCCTTATGAATGAAATGCTAGCAGTGTTGGCATTTGTGGGCGTGCAATGTAGAGAGCTCTGAGTGTAGGATGATGGACTGCTTGGGTGTGTTTGGTGCTAGCTCTTGTAGTTCATCTGTTGGATAAAGGGAGGTATCTTGGCATTTTAATGTGTTTTCTTAGAGGGGGAGTTCAGGGCAGTTGTTTGTGCTGCAACTGCAGGAGGGTTTGTTTTGTCATCATGATGTTCATCCACATGAAAGTTAATTGTATTTGCTTCCGACCACTTTTCTTAGGAAGAAGTTTGGATGAGGAGCAGGAACTGGTTCTGGATCAGTAGGAACTGGGTTTTTGTGTAAATAGAGTAAGCAAGATATGAAAGAAATTCAAGAAAAGTTGTCTTGCCTGGAGATTGATTGCTAGGAAATGTCTAAAAACAACAAAGACACTATGTAAAGGCCTCGAACTCACTCACAACCCATACACAAGTCACCCAAAAGTTACCCCCAAGTCACTCACAATGCACCCACAAGACTCGCATGGTTGCATAAGACAAGGACACTTAGATTTTTTGTACAATTTCACAATCATGCAACAGCAAGTATGTACTACTATAATAAAGTACAACTTCAAAAGACCTAAAAGACACTTGCTGCTTATTGATTTTGGAGTCTGATGAGCTGGACTTAGGCTCATGGGAATATCCCTGAGCAATTCAGCATTTATGTTGTAACTGGATGCATCTGGAGGTATTGCAATTAGGGGGCAAAGTGGTGTGTCATAACTGACATTTTTGTACTTCATAATTTTTTTACTGGTACTTAGGCTGTGACTTTTCAATTTTAAGTGGAATATCGAAACCAGAAAAACAATGTTAGTCATATGTTTGCAATACTGGCTTGTTCAGACATGATATTAATGACTTTGTTGTCCAAACAGCTCTAACATTAGAGTAGAAATTTTCCGGTATCATGTTCCAGTCCCGCCAAATAGGGGAATTGGAACAGGCTGGAACTCTGCACATCAAAACACTTGTACACTCTGACACACAAAAACACAGGCAATATGATGAACTGCTATAAGGGATAGAACATACTTAAATTACCAGTTCCAATGTATGTCAAACATGTGTCAATGGTTTGGAGCAGAATATTTTCACATGTGCGACTGTTCCATTTTGCTGTGCAAAACAAAGGCCACAGAACATAATTTTCAAGTTCTGGATAGAAAGTCAAAGTCTCACAATACAATTACAGAATTCAAAATCAAAATCATGAATTACTTCTAAGTGGCTTTAGGCTGAACCCATTCCTTTGGAACAACTGTATCCATAATGATCTCCCTATGACACGACCAAACTAACTTGATCGCCTCTGGCGTTCCAATCCCTGCACCCCTTGCATCACCAGCTGGTCCAAACCAATGATTCTGCGGTGCACCAGTCGTACGTGCACGGCGTCCAGCATAGGTGGTTCCATTGACAGTATTTGCGAGAACGGCAGTTTGGAAATCTACATCGTTTGATACTACAGCTGCGGTGAGATGGTGAGACATTCGCTCACATGCCTCTAATACGTGACATATTTCATTGTCAGTGAAGGTCGTCACTATTTGGAATGGTCCGAAGATCTCAGTAGTACATAGTCCAAAGTTTTCATCCTTGAGCATTTCATTAAGTGGAACATAGACAGCAGTGGGCTCCACGGCTCCATATACTGACGGGATTTTATGGTTGTCCAACTCTTTCGCACCAAACAATACTTTTGATCCAGGTATTTCAAGTAACTTAGCTGCGTGATCAAGAATACTTCGCGTGGTGTGAGTCAAGACCGGCGCTATTGACAAATCCTCCAAATTCCTCGTAGACGCATTTGTCTTAAGCTTCTCAAACAATCCTGCGTTTTCCCAATTCTTGTGTGCAAAAAGGATAGATTGAGCAGAGCATTTCTGCCCCGCACATGCATACGCATCCTGATCGCACTGCCACGCTACATAATCAACATGATCAACATCCGGACCCAAAATCTTCCAATCAAAGCCAGCATCTTCAATTTTTACCTTTCCTCTGGTCTTCTCCAACAACACTTCCGCAACACGAGACGATCCAGTAAATTGGGTCAATCGAACGTCAGAATCCAGAATCAATCGCTCTGCCACAGGGCCACGACAGTTCAACAAATCAACATCTTTCTTGGGCATCCCTACATGATGCAACAGGTGCAAAAACTGCTCCATCACCAAGGCACATTTCTCCGCCGGCTTTAATACCGGCTTGTTCCCCATGAACAATGCTCCCATGAGCTGCAACACTGGAATCTCCAGGGGGAAATTAAATGGAGACACAATTGCTACTGCACCATAGGGCCATCGATGACCATGACTGAATTGGCCGTAGTGATCGCCGGGAACGCCGAACGACCGCGCTAAGAAACGTACATTATCTCCTCCAAAGTTTTTGAGAAAGTCAGCGGTCACTTTTACCTCACCCATGGCTTGGGCGTGGGATTTGGGTACTGTTTTCTGGATTGCCCCAACGAAGAATTGCGAGATTTGGGGATCACTTAGTGCTTCTCCTGCCTGAAGTTCGATGAGTTATAGATTGATGTAGTGAGGCTATGAGGATAATCGATTGCAATAATAGAGAACTTAACTAAACAAAGACAATGACCATGATCATGATGCAATGCAAACAACGGAGTAAGCAGTTAAAGAAGTCAATCCTAGGCCGAATGCCATGGTAATAACTGTCAACATAGGCTTCAACTAGGTACGCACTGTAGTGGGTCGACGACGAAGATTGAACAGAACGAGCAAGATTTATAGCCTCAAGTGTAAATCGATTTCAGCAGGCATTCAACACATTGTTTAGAAAATGCGAAATGTGACAAAATTCGAATTTGTTCAACGAAAGTTGCTAACAGGAAAAATACTTCCGAGACAAGCCACAAAATCATCACACCAATTTGGCTGTTGACGAAAGAGACAGCAGATCGAATAAATAAAAATAAAAAAGAACGCAGACCTTGCGAGAAATCTCCCCGTACATCAAGTACCTCTCCACATTCTTCAAAGGATTATGCACCCCACTCTTGGGCACGCCACGTAAACTCTCCACAAAAGGAGCCAATTCTTCCACGCTAGTATCGGGCACCGTGCACACCGCCGGAGCATCACGGTCGAGTGGATTAGGAATCGTGATGGAGTGATTTGAGGTGGTCCATTGACCCAAGACTAAATTGGATACTGCGTGGGGAGTTGGTGAGGTGCCTAGGGAGGAGGGATCGAGGGTTGCCCAGGAGGGAAGGGTGGAGAGGGTTCGGCGAGATGGCGAGCGGATGGCTGCTGAGAAGCGAGAGGAGATCATTCTAGCTATGTTTTTGGTTATCGTCTTTGCTATTGCTATTGCCATTGCGAAGGAAGGCCCTGAAGACAATATTAGAGATTTAACATAAATCGCCAAATAATTCAATATTTGCGAAGTATGTGTTCATATATATGTGTGGAACATCTTAGTTGACGAAGCTTATTCCCGGATACACCACATCACCAGGCGACGGGCCCCAGTGTACCATAGTATCGTATGGTATCGTACCGACACACTTCTCTGCAAGAAAAGGTGCAGTTAAAAATTCATCTCAGACATAATATTAGGGGTTGTCAAACTTTTTTCTATGATCATTATCATTACGATTGCAAAAA
>JALLPD010002038.1:0-10828 GCA_036940065.1 Cyclotella cf. meneghiniana | reverse complement strand
GTGTTTGTTGGACAGCCAGCTCTGATGGCAACTGTCAACTAATACCTCCTGTCCATAAGATAAGTATCCTCTCAATTTTCCTTGTTTTTAGACTGGATATGCTCTGTCTTTATGTGGTCTGAGACCTACCCTGAACTGTAAGTTCTAGAGAGAAAGGCAATGCCTTCCAATCACTCAAGCTCAATCAAACAGTTTTACACATCTTTGGAAACTTCACTAACATGTTTTTAGCTGAGCGTATAGTGTTAGTTAGTATCAACTATTCTCTTTGACATGATTTGAGATGTCTGCTCTTTCACCTGTGCTCTCGAGAAGTATCACATTGGAGTGGTCAGCTCCATGCTTATGAGTGTGAATGCTCAGGAAGACCACTGTATCTGAGTGATTAGCTCTGTGCTTGATATCTTGTATCCTGGGGGGCACTACACCCTGGCTCACTGATGCAGCAGACTTCATTGATATTGATCACTGGTGAGGTGATTGTTATCATCTTTCATCTATGGTTGTTTGAAAACCTTGAACACAAGACTGAGGGCACATGTTGGCTTAGTCACGATTGTGTAAGCATTACTTATATTTTGTTGTTGCAAAAGAAAAAAATATGTGACTGTATTGTTCCGTATTTGTAGGAAGCACAGCATCTGACATGTGCCAAGATTTTGACACCTGCCTAGCTGGGTAGGGAATTCAGATGATTGTCCCTATTTTGGAACAAAAGGGGCTCTCAAGAACTGTGACTGTTTCCCTGGTATTACTGTGTCGACACTCTGTTGGTGGATCAGAAACCAACAAGGTTTGATTTTCAGTTGCTTTCTGAGATGTCACAACTGTGGTGGCTCTCTTCACCAATTTTTATAGAATGGAAATCTTCATCCCATGTTTAGAAAAAATCTAGTTGCATGGGTATTTTCTTCACTTTTTACTTCCAGCTCTTTTCTGGTAAGTAATTGCACCAAAACAATTGGATAACAAAAATTCAATTATAATTGTGGCTGATTCCAAGACTCTTGCAAATCTTGTGTACTACACAATCATTTTTTAATTCTTCATGATTTTGTCAAGATTTTTTTTGAAATCTTGCTGTAAATTCCTGAAATCAAATAAAAAACATTCTTTAATTTGAATTTTGAATCTTTTTATACTTGGAAATAATTTTTGTTGCAGAGGAAGTGCTCTTGCAGTTTGGTATTTTCGCAAAGTTTCTGTTTCTCTCCTTCACTTTCTTTGAGATCTTGGGGCTACGTGCTGATCAGGATATGACTGAATATCTGATTCTCACTTTTTTCAGCTTTTCTTGTATTCTTCAATCAGAACAGAAAATTTGAGCATTCTTGATATAACTGAGAATGCTTGTGACTTGCACAGTTCAGCCATGTCTCCAGGGATATTCCCTAAAAGTTCATCCGACATGTGGTTTTTTTCATGGTCTTGTGCAGCCCCCCATGCTTTTATTACATGGTGAGAATTGCAAAGCATCATTATGACGTCTTCATCTTGTACTTGGCTATGCCAGCCTTCACAAATTTGTGGGCAGAGTCCTAACAAATCACATCCTTGGTCAATTTTTGATCCTGAGGCAATGTTGTAATGGTTGCTTTCATCATGAGCAATCTTGGCAAGATTGCAAAGGCTTCTGTGTGCTTTGCTGGTATTTGTGGGGCTTATGATTTGATCAATGGGATGTATCATGATTGGTCAGTCCTTGTGCATGTGGTTGTTTTCACACTGGCGTGTGATTGTGCAGACTGTTTCACAGTCAAACTGGGCCAACAGGTTGTTCTGTGCTTGCTCTCATGTATTGAGGGCAGGTCTGTGACCAGGCTAGTCATTTTTGACCTTGCAGTGACTTCCCAATAAAATGGGCTGTTGCATGGGCAAGAAGGCTTCCTGCCATGCAACTCCACTGCCTTCCATGAATCCAACTTAGACAATATGTCTTGAGATTGTGAACTGATTGGACGAGAAAAATAATTGTGGGGTTGCACACTCCAACTTGAATCCCTCATCAAAGCTATGCCCAGATGAAACTCCAGCTGCCACCTTACCAAAATTGATGAGCATGTCTTGGAAACACTTGAGGGAACTTGATGGATGAGAACTTCAAGGGGGATCATGATCATTTTAGTTTGACTTATCCCTTAAGGGGGTCACATATCAAGTTTTTGGGCCTCATTAGGCTACTAACTATCTCAGGGGTTGTCTAGACCCTCAAAACTATTTAATTTTTATGTACCATATACTAATGTATGTGAACGGTATTTAATTGTACTCCGTATATTTCTTATCACCTGTGTGACATGTATAATGGTTTTTAGCTTTAAAAGCCTACATGTTTTGCATGCTCTTTTAAAAAGGCAATACATTATATAGCCTTTGTACTATTACTGAGGCCTTTGCTTTAAAAAAATCACAGCATTTGTCCATCAGGGACTGCCTAGTTAGTGATTTCTTTAGGGGCTGTTTTGAGACATAGTACTGCATACCTGCTCATAGCTATTATGTTTCACTTTTACGTGTAAATGCACTGGTGGTCTTTTTCTCCATGTGCACACCTTGACAACATGCTAACTCTGCTAGATGGAGTGGAGTATATCCATGTCAACTGAGAACAAATTTTCAGTAATGTGTCTGTTTTTTTGTGATGACATGTTGTTATATGCATATCACTATCTTAAAACAATTTTATGATGGAAATACCTGTAGTGATATGTACCATCACGTATAATAAGCTAAGATGTGGGCAATTATATGGAACCATGGGGCTTCATCTTACAAAACACACTTTTCTACCGTATAAATCGGTGCAACAGCCACATCAAATGTGCTGAGATTCTGTAAAGTGTGACCTTCACACCATGGATTTGGATTTTTGATGCTAGTGAACAATCAAAATAATAAAACAATAATGAAAAACATAGTACTGTACTTCTATCATTTTTGTTATGCTCTAACTTGTTTGCACCAATTTTACTCATTGATTCTGGCAAGATGTCAGGACCCTAATGCACAAATTGAATTGATCCATGAAATGTGTGTCATGAGTTTAGCAACAAATTGCCATAACTTTGAAACCAATTGGAATAACAGGGAGCCAAGCATGTGGGCACATTGGCCTTATGATCGACTTTTCATCCCCTAGGGTTTTCAGCAGAAACAATGGGGTTAAGGGACACAAAACAAAAAATGTCTCCAAAACATGCAAGACTTTGTACGCCTTTGCAAAGATTTATACGGTAGTGTTTTTGAATGACCAAACTGTTTGGAGTTATCTAGACATACAGACATGAATTTATCAAAAAGGGTGTTCTGAATTGACTCCCATACGGATGGATATCATCTCTTAGTTTAGAGACAAAAATGCGCTCTACAGTATATAATTTTAAAAAGAATTTTTGATCAGTGTGCACAGGCCCAGAGGTTTGTGACCACAATATGTTGTTTATAGTCAAAGGTTCAGGTCATGTTTTTTGCTATGTACCATGAGATTTTGTATGGTGGAATGCCGTTTAGTAGTGAATTGCATGTGATTTTTGTTTTTTTCTAAGACTTATCACTCATTGGGTGCCTACCATAATTCTTTTCCTCACCCAAATGCCAAAAAACAGAACCAAATCTCAAATTTGGATTCAATCTGGTCATGATTTAGCCAGGCCTTGATTAAGGTCATGCTATAATTGTTTTTCAACCAAATTTGATCAGATAAGTTATAACATTCTACACAACAGGAATTTGTATATTATTTTGGCAATTTGCACAACCACGTTTGGTGAATATTGAAAAACGTTTTTGGTCATGAAGGAATAAAAAAACGATTTGGTCAAAAAGAGACATGTCCAGGCAGGGCGACTTTTTGACCAAATAAATTGTATACTTCTACTTGACCAAGTAACCAATTTTTTTCTATATCCCCCAAGTGGGGCCACGTGAATTGCCAAAATAATATACAAATTCCCGTTGTTAAGAAGTGATCTATGTGATCTTGACACAATTCTTTTTCACCAAAAATTAGACAAAAAACACTTGATTTGGAAGTTTGGTTCGGATTTGGTTCAAATTTTGTCAAACCAACTGTTTTTTGGCTTTTGGGCAGAAAAATGAATTACTGTAGGTGCCCATTTTGTGTTACAAAATGGTTGTTCTGTCATATGCAACCATTTTTTGTTTTGAAATTTAATGGATATCTTTTCTCAAAAAATGTGTCAGTTTAGTCACTAAACTGACACCTAACTGACAAAAATGCTGCATATGATGAAACGACTAGTTTCATCATACAAAGTCCTGGGGTTCCATATAACACCTCCCCTTTTCAACAGTCATTCTCTCAAATCACCTCCAACTACCCAACCACCATGTCTGATCTCCTCAAGGCCATCGCTTGACCCCAGTTTGGGTAGTACTGCAAGTGGACCTCTCTTGGTCCAGATGGATTGCCCAACTGCACCATTGAGGACAGGTTGAAACAACCCAACCACATCAAAATCTCCTATACAGCCAACAGTAAGGAGTACTCTGCAAGCCTAGCACCCAATCAGGCCCGCTTTGCTCCAGAGTTCTTTCTGGTGATGACCCTCCCAAATTTCAAACAGCAGGTTGTCAATTACCTCCCTGCAAACAAGAAAGAAGATGGGCCAACCCTGTTTCCTCTCTTGGAACAATGCCTCCAAGAAGTCACACTCACCAAGTTATGCAATGTCATAGCAACAAGATGTCCTGCTGAGGACAACAAAACATGTGAGAACTTTCTTGGGTGTATCCAAGACTACCTCAAGTTGTTGGCAGGATTTTGCAATATTGGTAACCAGTTGATCTGCTGGTTTCACATGGTAAAGAAACCTCTCACTCATGCCGGTTCATGACCTCATGTGCTGTCAGGTACAGTTGATGATGTACCTCAAGCACGGCTTACTCTGTTGCATGATGGCTTTGCCTGGCAACCAAGAAAAAAATGAGCGGATTTTTTCTCTGTTCAATTGCAACATCAGCAGAATTATGTCAAGATGTACCCTTCTGACAGAGGTCATGATGCTCGTTTACTTCTTCAAGCAGTGCCTCAATGCCAATCACATCAATGGCATGTTCAAGGAACTCAAGTGTGGCTCAAAAAAGTTCAGTGCAAAGAGCAACAAGGTGCAAGAAAGTGATCACTGCAAGAATTGTGGTGAATGTTGTCATTGTTTGCACAATTGCAACAAATGATTCCATTGTGATTGACACAACAAATGCCACGATTGATACGATCATGATCGCTATGCTTGCAATCAATACCATGATCGCAATGAGTGCAATACCCATGATGATCATGAGAAAAAGGATCACAGGAGTGATTGCAATCATGATCACAAGGATCGCAAGAACAATCGATACAATCGCAATTGAAAAAATGATTGCCACCATCAATTGGATGATGGTATCAAGAAAGTCCATCATGCCATGCATGTTGATGTTGCATTGACCAAGCAGGTCTTGCTCACAAAACTCCACTGCCTCCTTTAACTCAAGGCAATCCTCCTCGGCTGCTTCTCATTTTAGCAGCAAGTCCAAGTCTGGCAAGAATTACCACATTGCTGACCAAGGACAAAACAGTCCTCAGTCCCGGAAAATGACTCCCTCCTACTCCAGGGAAGAAGAAGAACACTGCCTAGCCAATGACAGCAGTGTTTTTATCACTTTTGCAGCTCCTCTTGCCTCCAAAGGCAAAAATAAAAAAGATGTACTTCCCAAAGCCAAGCACCATGCCTGAAGGCCCGGCCCAATAGTGGAACATTTTTGTCTAGCAACTGCCCTGATTGGGAATGGTCTCCTGGCTTGAATGCAATTCAAGTGGATCATACCATCATAGGCAGTACAATATTTCAAATTGCTGAATATAATCATTATTGCGTTAATACTAAAGCACCATTGTATGACAACAGTATGTGTACATCTACACCTAGCTTTGTCAAGTCTGTTAATGACAACTGTTCTGTAGACTCCCTCTCCTCTATTGGGAATGTTACCTACCTCTCAACACTTGAGACCTTTCAAATGGAGGTTGACCAACCTTGTTACTACTATCGTGGACCAAAAATTCTTTTACCAAACAATGAGTCTTGGGTTACAATATGTACCGCAGACAAAATAATTAAGGTCAAAAGTTGCAGACTCTTATACACATTCTGCTTGATTCTAGTTCCATGGTTTCCGTGACCAAAAGAACCTCTGTACAATCAAAGGTCATCACTTAAACAGTTAGTAAGACATGAAATGTCACCACTCAAGCCAAAAGATCCAGATGCAAGAAGTAGTAACCCTCAGAGATTTGAGGCTGCCTGAGTTTGATAAAAACAGAATTATTGGTGAACAAAAATGACTTATCTTTGACAATGACAATGTCAAATATGATATCATCCTGGGTACTAATTTCCTGGCAAAAGCAGGAATTGAACTCAATCACTCAGAAGGAAAATTGGAATGGTTTGATTGTTCCACCCAACTTCTCCCACCTGGTGATCTGAACACCATGGGCTTCAATGCCATGGAAGACATGTTCTTCATCTAAACAGAGGATGACCTCCTTGGCAGAGACTGGTTGTGCTGTTATGTCACCTAGATTCTAGATGCAACGTATGAATGGACAGATGTTAGTAATGTTGTGGAAAAGCTCACGCATCTGAACCTCCACCAAAAAGCAGACTGGTAAAAGTGTTGAAAGACAACAGTGCAATGTTTGATGATACCCTTGGTACTTACCCACATCACAAGGTACATATAGAATTGTTACCACATGCTAAGCCTGTGCATTCATGACAGTACCCTGCACCCCGTGTGCACCTGAAAACATTCAAAACATAACTGGAACATCTTGTTGAACTTGGAGTGCTTGGTTTAACAACAGAGAGTGAATGGGCTTCATTATCCTTGATTGTATCTAAGAAGGATGGACATGTGTGCTTGATCAACTACTTAGGCCATCCCAATAAAGTTATAAGATGTAAACAATATCTGCTGCTAATAATCAAGGATATCTTGAGCAAATTCTAAGGTTACAAGTTTTTCACAAAACTTGACCTTTAGTATGCAATACTATACCTTTGAATCTCTGCACTATCATCACTCCTTTAGGAAAATACAAGTATTTGAGGCTCCTGGAAGTCACACGTATGTATGACAAAATACTTACGTACAGTATATATAATAGGTATCATGAATGACTGAAAAAATGATCTCTCACATCAAAAACCATTTAAATTTTACCCGCTGTGTATCAATCAGCCGTCGTTCAGTGGTCGATCAGGGGTACCACTGCATGTGATCAGCGGTGATCAGTGATTGAACAGCAGTGGTTCAGCTCTTGCTCCACCAACATGGCAAATAAGTCACCATTATTCTTGGGGCAACCACTACCCATCCGCCCTCTGGAACAGCCACAATACCCCCTCCATACTGTCAACAATGTCTCTTTTCCTTCAACAAGTTGCACCACCCATTTCATTGCTCATCAAGGTCATGGGGACAGAGAGATGTGGAAACTAGTATAATTTCTTCAAAATATTTTTGTATCAACACACAGACGACTTCTTCCTCACCCCATGTGTATGATCAAAATAGCCACAAATTTCACACCATGATGATCAGCCATCATTGCCACCTCCCCTTCCGCCACTGTGGCACCAACTGCCACGCTGACACCAAACTTCACCCATCACTGCCCCCTCTTATCCATACTCCTGGGGCAGTGTGCATACTCACACCCCCCCTCCATCAACACCGCAGTAAGGTACTACTCAACCTCCCAAATCCACCTTTCTAGTCAGATTGTTAGAAGTCTCTGAATTGTCCCGTGTTCAGTAGTACGTAACAGTAGTAATCACTTTCGTTCAATTCAATTTAAAGATTAATGACTACTTTTAGGGTAACAATCAAGACTCATTCAAGATAGAAAACGGTACATAAAACTAGACAATAATGCCCCGTGACCAAAAAACCTAAGTCATCCAGGATCAGAAACTGGAGCTAAAAACTGCGCTCCAACAACTCCAACAGTGCAGGAGGAAAGGAAGAAGACAACTCAAACTCAAGTGCACAGCAGCAGGAGAAGGAAAAATATATCTCAAGGAAAGCAACCTAAAAGTAATCAACAATTGCAATGAAAAGGAATTCCTCTAACATTCTGCTATATTCTCAAATGATGCTGGCTTGTAATTCAATCAGAGAATGAGATGAAGTGCAATATATGCAACATTGTATGCAAATATGCTGCCCATATGGTGATCTTGCATCAACCCCATGACCCAGATCATGCATAAAAACACCTTATGCCATGAAATACATCTTGTGTGTAGCAACCTTTGATATCTTTCATCAACTCCATGACCCAGATGATGCATGAAAATGAAAACACTCAGACAAGATGAATCACACCATGTGTGCAGCAACATTGATTTTCGATGATTTGGTCAAGTTTGATCACATGAGGAAGAGATTTGAAATTAAAAAAGCAAACATTGTTGCCTGTTACTGCAACTGGGCTTCAGGAGGGACATCGGTTAGGTGAGAATTGTTCCTTTTCACTCTACATTCCAGTGTACAATACCAAATATGATATATTTCACCACATACAATATTTACATTACCAATCCCGGTATTTACACTCACGCGACAACCTGTGACAACCTAGGGAATAGTACCTAGGCTGTTTCATCAAACGCTCAGCTGCTCGCAGAGGCTTGCAGCACTGCCAGATCTTGCAACCTTTCCTCTTCCCTCCATCGACAGCCAATCTCGCGGGATTACCCCACAGATTACCCCAAGATTTCCATCAATTGAGCAACTACTTCTTCTCGTGTTGCTATCGGTTCCACGCACGCCATTGAATAATCATTAATGCAACCGTTACCAAAGCCGTATTCGACATGGGAGTTAGGGGAACATTCTTCTCTTTTTTGCAGCATTCCTACGGAGGCGCACAAGCAGAATGGTCGGCTCAATCATTATTGTGTGTGAGCTAGCCAGTCTGCTTCGGGTAGTCTTCTCATTCATTGGACCATGCCAAGGAAGCGGGTCGTTCCAAACTCAACATTAGTTCGCACCATACATGAAATCCTTGACATCACGGCAACCACTTGCCACATTATTTTCATCTCAAATTTTTCTTGTGACTCGAGCGCAAAATTAAACCCCGAGCAATTCGATATAACAAACTGAAGAAAACCTTCAAAAGTCGCACACCCTGGTTAATCGCCGCATTGTACACGACTCTCCCACTATTTTACCTGCTCCCATGAACTTCTTAAATATTCTCTGCATCATCGGGCTTTTTGCCAGAGTAAGCAGTCAAGTTGACACAAAGGCATCAAAGGCCGCGTACATCAGTGGAAAAGACATGGATAATTTCCAAAATTCCCATGCCAAGAGTTCCAAAGATACTGCAGCACCTCTTGATATGAGTGTGGGCGCAAAATCTTCCGACATGAGTGGAAAAACAGGAAAGACGATGTGCATGAGTATGGATGGTGGGGCCAAGAGCTGGAAAGAAGCGTCAACGAATTACCAGATGAGTATGGACACTGCAAAAAGTGGTAAACCCAAATCGTCGAAAACAATGTCGCTCACGACTAATCTCCGAGGCAAGACTGATAGAACTAACGCAAAAACGTCAAAGTCTCCCTTCAGTATGCCTGTGAATTAGAGACATTGCTGTCAAAGTTTAATCTGTTTGTTACAATTTTATGGAAAGCAACTGTGGTGATGTAATAAATTCTAGAAGGATGTTTTGATGTCGTAGTCTGCACATTTGACTGAGAAATGAAAAAAATAATAATTTCGTATTACCTGATTCAATTATCGTACCAATTGAGGGCTCTCCCATTTGTAAGTTCATTATGAAGGTGCAATTTGTAGGTGCACACCCCCAAGATGCACCTAAAAATTTGAAATCTATTATACTTGTAGGTGCAACTATTATTTTTGTAGGAGCCGGATATCACCTTAGGCCATTTGCAGCCATGGCCACAATATCTACGGATGCAATTGCATTCGTGCAGTACTCCAGCTTCAGGTTTTCTAAAAAGATAGCAACCCAAGTTAATTTTGCAGTCAAGGTTACTATTTTAGGGTCTTCATTTTGTTTCAGTAGAGCTATTTTAAAAGATAGCATCCCCATTAAAGTTTGCAGTCACGGTTACTATTTTAGTGTCCAACAGCAGCAGCAACGGCAGCACCAAAGGTGGCATCGAGGGATAGTAGCAATGGGCGGTGGCAACAGTGATGGTGGCTGGCTTGATGGCATGGCAGCAGCGATGGCAGCAATGGTGCCAGAGAAGTCAGCAGAGAAGTCGGGAGAGATGTTTGCAGAGACGGCAACAGAGACAGCTGCAGAAATGGTGCAGAGACGACGGCAGAGACAGCGCAGCAACGGCTGTAGTCACGGCTGCAGTGACGGCTGCAGCAACAGCAGCAGCAACGGCTGCCACAGCAACGGCCAAAGCGATGGCCGCTGTCTTATTTGCTTTAGGACTAAGATTTAAATGACAGTTGAATTCAATAAAATTTTGTTTAATTTAATTGATTCGATTATTTTCTTGATCATAATTTGAAAAAGAAAACTAGAAAAAATCGTAAAAATGCAGAAAACAATAGCAGTGATGGCAGCAGCTGGCAACAGCACCCGCAGCAGCAATGGCCGCAGAGTGACAGCCACAGAGCGGCAGCCGCAGAGCAACGGCCGCAGAGTGATGGCTGCAGAGCAACGGCCGTATAGCAACAACCGCAGAGCGATGGCCACAGAGCGACGGCCTCAGAGTGACGGCTGCAGAGCGATGGCCGCAGAGCAATGGCCGCAGAGCAATGG